>JANSTT010000008.1:0-279549 GCA_026745375.1 Platyura marginata
TTCAAAAGTTCATAAAAACTTTTAAATTAAAAAGACGAAATGGAATCTGTCTCTTTATATTGAAATGAAAAATATTTGGGAACAATGAAAATTGAAAAAAAACGTAAATGTTGAAAATCAATCCAACTAAATGTTCTGTAATGGTAGATGGTTGTGAACTTTACAAAAACTTTCTGTTGTAATAGAAATAAAAAAAAACTAATTTTCCTACTGAAAACGGCATTGTTCGTCTATAAAGCTCTGAACCATACATACATACCTATGTGGAGTTCTTTTATCTCTAAAAATCTAAGGTAAATTAAATATTGTAGAATGCCTAGCATCTAGATCTAGCTAGATTATAACGAAAAATTTCAAAATTATTTAAGAAAAATCTCATTACCACCACATATTTATATACATCACCACACAGCACACATATGTTTGCAAACGCTATTACTTGTCAAGTGCATTATCGTACACTTGACTTGTTGCACTTTACATTTCTACCTTTTCCACTGAACTATAAAGATTAATTGAGTAAATTTGCACTTTTTAATTACACGATCCTTTAGAGGTTGGCATATTTATGAAGTAGGTTGGTTGCAAATGGAAATGGCCTTAAACTGCTGTTTTCGAGAATGGAAGAATAATGAGGCAGCACTTAAAGTTTGTAAATGAAAATTTAGAGACAGTTTTATGTGTTTGCTGAATATTTAATAAAATAGCTAGAACTGAGGCGTCTCAAGCAAAAGTTAATGTAATAAATTTAAAGAAGAAACAATTAAGCAACTTTCGTTTTGTTATAATGCGTTAAAGAAAATAAAATGCCCATTATATTTTAATACAACCATATATAATTGTTTCGACCATAAACAAATCTCTGTAATTAGAAATAACTTAAGTAAAAATAGAAAAAAAACTATAGCGACAGTTTGTCTAAATGGCCCACCATATATGAAAGTAATGTCATGTCAAATACAAATCATTTAAATCTAGGTACTATGCTCACATAAGAATTGGTAACACTGATGTGAAGTTTCATTTATTTTAAAACAAAATGTCAAAATCTATGAAAATTTGGATATTCTTATGAACTCATTGTATTTTTTAAAAACAAATATAGAACAAAATTAACAATATAAATATAAATAAATTCATATTTATGGGTATTGAGGAAAGTTTTTTTTGGGGTATTAAAATTTTCAGTTTTTGTGTAGATGTTAAGTGTTAATTAAAAGATTAGGAACCGCTTTTAAAAAACATAGAGCATAGAGCATTTATTGTCGAATTGAAAAATGGATGTTTAATAATGTAAAAGAAAAAATAATAAATAAAATCATTTAAAATTTAAAATTTTACAATAAACCGAATGCATACATGTTTAATACACATACATATGTACACTGCCTACCCTATACTTTCAATCGTTTATATAAATATGTATTACAACATCTACACAATCATGTTGCTTATAAATAAGTTAACATTTAAACAGAAAAAAAAACATTGTTGTTGATATTTGATGTATCAAAGCCTTTAACATATTTGTATATTTAGAAAAAAAAATCAAAATCAAACGTTGCACCATTTTAAAAATCCCTAAACCAAATATTATTTAAATATTCAACTCTTTAATAATTTAAATTTGAATATCAATATTCCGAAAAAGTTAAAAAGTATGCTATGTGATAAAGTACAGTAGCTTCCGGTACATAAAGCGTCCTAAAACGCGCGAGCAAACCGATCGTAAAATGGAAAATGAAAAAGTTTTAAAAAAAAACGAGAAAATCGTGTGTCTAGAAATGTTCATTGTATGTACATAATAAAACCACGAACATTTTATTCGACACTGATTTGCATCCTATATGCACCTATACATGTTCCTACATACATATATATGTACTATGTAGGTGCCCACAATCCAAAAACAAAACCAAACCAAAGAAAACCTGATTTTCCACCAACCATATTCATACACATTTCTTCCCTATTGTACGCTGAATATGATTTATGAAGTTAAGGCTCTTCCCCAGATGATTTTTGTTTCTTTTACTTTTCCGCGTATAGGATAAATAGCGAACATGTACGCCGCATACGGAATAAAGTAATGTGACGTAAACTGGTTGTACGCGATTGGAAAAGTCATATTTTCTCCTTTAGCCTTTTGAATATGATTTATTATTATAATGTTGGGCAATTAGGAGCGAAATATGATATAAATATATTTGTAGGCTTCGCATGTGTCCCAATGGTTGTTTGTACCATATTATATACATATGTATAGCCGTATAGGTTAGGTATGTTATGTACATATACATATGTAGATACACGGAAAACTTCTATTCAAATACAGATAAGAAGGTTAAATATATGACAATTTATAGGATAAATACATTCTTAGAATGTTAAGACACGACATTATGATAATAGGAATTTACACATCATTACACTCTATACTCTTGGCATTAAAGTTGACATTTTGCTCGGGGGTTGTTGTTTTGGCACTTTTTTGGAAAGAAGGGTGTAGTATAAGATATAAGCATTGCTTTGTTAAACTGATTTTTTTTTTTCTTCTTTGAGCTTAAAACTGATTATTTCCAGTTGCTAGCTCCATTGAAAGATATTATAATACAGAACAGTTATGTAAAAGTATACATTATTTCTAGGTGTGTTGAGAGGTATGATGCTTATGGCTATATATAAATGGTGAAAAATGGCGTTGACATTCAAATTGATTTCACCACCGCAATGGAGGTTATATGAATCAAATACAAAAGCGCCAATACTCGCAATGCGCTCATCAAATTTAACCAATATTTAACTTTTACATGAATCGATGGCATTCTCGTAGCCTGACGGTGGTTTTGCTCTCAAGGCTAAAATTTTTCTCAAACGAATAATCAAATAGTACCTCTATACCTATAGAGTTTTTTCATAATGGCCGCAGATTTTTTTTTACAAGTGGTTCGTTCTCTTGTGACGTCAGATGAAAAATCTCTATAGTTGATAAACTCTCAAAAAGACACTAAAAAAATCGTATTTTACAGTTGTAGGTACTTCTATCGAATATCTTGTAAGGTAGATTTTATGATAATATGTTAATCTTTTATATTATAGTGGTCTATGGAAATATTTAAGTTGCTATTCCTTTCGTGTATAGTGATAATTAGCCAATATGTCGTTATAGTTGGTTCTTAACAATTTTATCATTATACTTTAGCTAATTACTAAGTTTGATCAGTATAGTGCGACTAATACAAACATAGCAATTATTCTAATATCTTATATATCGTCTATGTAAAACAAAAACTCACTATCTACATTTTCATGTTTTCGAGTTACAAGGCTTTTTGTATACATTTTTAACATTGCAGTCAATGAAATAATGAGTTTTAAATTTTTCTTTTCTTAGTAATTAATATAGATAGAAAAATATCGTCTTCTACAATAGATAGATAATTGAAAATTACATAGCAAAATGCAAAAAACGAGTTTTCGACAAAAGTGTAGAATGTAGATAATGACTTTTTGTTCTACATAGACGATATGTAGTATTATGTACATATGTATACTTATAGCTATAATATACATATACATATGTATATGTAAGTACCAAAATATTTGAATATCCTAAAATTTTGTTTCATCGACAAATCCTCTTGCTTATGGATTTTGATTAATACCAAATAAGCACCCATGTAAACTCATTCAAATCCTCGTGTAATTAGTAGATTGGATTAAACATTTTTGAACAATGGTAATTACTAATTAAGGGGTTGCTATGGGTTGTATAAAATGATTATTATCACGCATCTGTAAATACTTAAATTGGATTGAGATAATCGCCTCTTAATATTATTTATTTTAATTAAAATTTATTTTATAAGTATAGCAACGAGATTTGTCCGAATTAAAAGAATTTTAATTAATTACGAATGAGTTTATTAATTTTTCTCATTACTCAAAATCATCTAGAATTAATTACTGAAATTGGCAATGATTTTTTTGCGAAAAGTTAAGCACTCTTTCTGATCGTTTTTGAAATTTGGCATCAGTTCAAATTGTTCTGTTCATCCAATAGTATTCACTTTCTCCCCTCCCCTCTATACATACCTATTCGTATTTGTAAAGAAAAGTTTTATAGCTGGTATAAAAGTAGAGGCTTTAAACAATAATTAATATCCAAACAAGTGCATTTCTGTGATAGCAATTCATTTGTCTTGTGTATCGAAAATTTCAATAATTTCCATTTTTTATATACGACATCATGATTTATAATAAAATGTATACGACAAGAGGTTTTCCACAGTAATTTCACTTAACCTCATCTCACACTCGTATGTACCATGTAGGTACCTACCTACTACATGTATGTAATCAATTTGAAGTTGTGTAACGAACCAGATTTAATGTCATCGAATTTTTTTATTTTTTTTATTCAATCCAATCGGATTCAAATGAAACCTTATTACAGTTGATATTAGTTCAAGCAATCTGCAAAATTGCATTTCCTTTCCTGTAAAAATTTTAAATTTTATTCAAGGATAAGAAGTAAAATGCACAAGGAAAAATCCATAGGAAAAAAATTGTGAGAAATTTTATTAAAACTTTGTAGGTTTTCTCGATTAAAGTGCTGCTATATAGGGTGTGAATTGATGCTAAACCAGAAAGCTCACCTTATATTCTGCAAAATTTGTATTTCATATTTTTGAATAAATGTATACAACATACAGAACACATAATATATACTATAGTGCATATATATATATATATATATATATATATAGTAGGTACATATACCTGTACATAACAATGTTAGTAAAATAAAATGCATACATATAAGCTTAGAAATTTTGCATAACGGCAACTATGAGAAAATTAATATTTTCTTTATGAAAATTATTTTCCACCGATTCATCCTTTTTTTGGTATTTTTTTGTCTTGATTTCTCAAAATGAAAACTTTTAGCCAAAATTTGTTTTGTTTGTTACAATATAATAATAAAAGTTTTGCTAACGGTGAAAAATCTCTAGCATATAGGTGTAGGTACATATAACAATAGTTTGGTTAAATGAATGCATAAGCTACATATAGATGAGACACTATATAATGTACAGGTACACTATTATATAGAGACGCCCAGGTGGAAAACTTTCCATCGTATTTCGTTTTCGTTATTATTAAAATTTATCCATAAAGTTGAAGAATGAAATGTTAACAATTCACCTGTGTATAATATGACGATGAGAATAGCGTAAGATATCTGAGAAAATCTATGGAAATAGTTTTGTTTAGTTATTCATAATTAACGTGAATCTTAGAGCAGGGTAAAAGATTTTCAACACATCTACATATGTATGAATGTATGATTGTATTGTATATGTCAGCAGTATATCTATCTACAAAATGTAATGTAACATTATACGAATGCCCATGGGGATAATAATAACGTATGTACCTATATTTCATTAAAATAAATAAATGATACATACAACATACACTACAGAACAATAAGAAACTTTGTGTTAAATTGGAATGAAAAATATTTGGTAAATTGTCAGGGTTTGAAAAAATTCAAAATTAAGAACGGACTAAGATTATCCATGTTCAATTGTACCTATCACTAATCTTCAACTGCAGTGGTAATGACAAGAGAGAGTCTATCTATTAAGTCACTGTATCCATTAAGTCACGTACTTAAAACTAAATTTGATTAATGAAATTATTCCAGACTCATAATAATTAATTAATTAATTAAGACTTAATTATATTCAACTCTAATATCTCTCTTTATTTTTTCACAATGTGGAATGTGACATTTACATATTGTCGGCCAAGAAAGCAAACCACTTATCACCATATATTCCTAAAAATTAAATTTCCCGGTAAATTACCGGTAAACCGGTATAGTGATAAAAAAATTACCAAAAACTGGTAAATGAAAATTTCGATTCCCTATTCAGATTCACATCGATATCGATTGAAATGTAGATTTTGGAATAAAGTGATTGATACATGGTTTGCTTTCTAGGCCGACGATGTACTAAAAATTCTATTAAGTCTGAACTGCCTATATTCAACTGAATTCTCTTAAAATGATATGACATTATCGAAATTTAAATCAAATTTGCTGACAATATTGTCACACACCAGTACAAAATTACAATACCGAACCGCAACTTATTAAGTCCGACAAGAATTATTGAACTTCATCCTATGTGCATATATGCATGGAAAATAAATCGGTATGCCTATGCATACATATACAGCCTTTCCATACACCTGGATGGTATATCAACACAACATCCTATCAACAATAGTTGACTAACATCCGTGAACAAGCTGCGGTTTTAAAGGTTTACGCGCGGCTTTGTAAATAATGGATTAAATGTACTAGTAAACATTGAAATTGTGCATACTTTTACCCACCCCTAGGATACATAACTATGTAGTGTAATACATACATAAAATAATATAATACAAAGGTTAGTACCTACCAACTAACATACTTACATATATGATATGTACCAGGTAACTACCTATCCTATTCCCATGGTGCTAGACTGCGTAATATTCTATGTACATTATAGATATAGACATACAAAACTCTATACACTCATCTATACATAGACTGACATCACTATGGGTAATGGGAATATCCGGAGTAACATTATGTGGTCCAGATATGAGGCGGAAATGTTCGTATAAATAATTTTTGCCCATTAAGATGGAGTTCTTTCGCCCTTAATACTCTTTATATAAAATATATATTTTGACATATTTCTGTATAAATTCACTCTCCATTTTCTGGATAGTAATAAAATGCTAGAAAAGATTCTGGATCAAAATAATACTTCACAAACAATTTCAAATCAAGTTTATCAGACCCCGGCAATATTGTGATATTAATATGATTTATACCTAGAGTTCGGTGTATATTTTCTGGTTACAGAAGGCTGATGGTATCCCCTTTTAAAAATATAATTCACATTTCGATATGTTTTATATTATATAGTGCCATAAACAGTTTCCGGTATAATATAGGGTAAATAACTCCTTTTCTGGTACATACATACATACATACATTACATATGTATTTGAAAGATTATAATCAAATAAATATTATGGTGAAATAAAGTAATAAAATAAATTTCTTGTAAGATGCTTAAAAATTGACTTACTGAGAGTTATTCTATAGTAAATTTACGCATATATTGTTAATTAAGAACGTTCTCTATTTTGGGGGTGAAATTGTTCAAAAATGAGAGTGAACATGTAAAGTGGATAATAATTGCTCTAAAAATTATCATTCCGGTAGAAATTTACATATATTGCGTAAATGTATGAAAATAATCCACACTATCATAAATTAAAATGCATACATCATGTCTCATGGGTATGTCATGTAATGATTTAATAAAAAACAAACATTGATTTATAGCTTATCATAATTCTTTGTATATAAATCCATTAACTGAACAATTTACCCTAAAATTGATTTTTCATTTTTCTACAACAAATATCATATATAAATGGAAAAAACGTTTTCTTTTTTAAAATTGAAAACATGTGTATCACCAAAGTATGTATAGAAAAAAGAAATTAAATTTACTGGAGCATTGAAGGTTTTTCGCTATATGAAGTTTAGCTTTCTGGGGATAGTAGGTACACCACATATTTATGGATAGAACATTGGTAACTAATGGCCGTATCTGGGCAATATTATTAAGATAACCCATCAAGTAGTCATTTTTATAGCTTAGACCTTTTTCTCCAAAAAAGAAAAAAAAAAAAAAAAAACGGCACACAAGATATTCCAAATTTTATCTATTAGGGTGTAAACAAGAATAAACTTTACCAGATGGTTAAACAAAAACTCTAGACCTTGTACGTTTAAAAAAAAAAATGAATGTGGGTTATTTCATGGGTAGTATTTATGACCCAACTTGTCCAAAATATATCTGTCTAATACATTATGTTTTTGTTGTCTTTGTATAACTAGACTGTGTACATCTTTATATTAAAAAAGAACCCAGTTGGCCATAAGTTGAATTATTCTCGCATCCATGAACTAAAAAATTTATTGGCAGAACATTTGATCCAACAAAACGATATGAAATTTAACCTACCTAAAAGGTTAATTGCTATTAAAGACTTTCTTTTTCTATTTTGGTACTGTAAGTCATGTTGATTTTAGACATAGAAAATAGCAACAGGTTCGTACGGTTAATATGTGTATAATATGGAGCAATAGACAGAACATTAAAGAATTAAAGAGTATGTATATAAGAAAACAGGGCGAATTTAAAAATAATATCAAGGTAAGTACTAAGTACATAGTTCTGATTCAAAAGGCAAAAAATACAGAAAATGATATGGCCGATATTTTCTTTAACCATATCAAGCTTAACCATCTTAAATGAAACAGCAAAACCAACAATTTTCAATTGATTTTGGTGATTCTTGGAGTACACTAACTACATTTACAGCTAGAATTGTTCTGATGGTTCAATTTGTAAGCTTAAAATCGGGATCGTAAACTGAAAAATCAATTTCAAATATATAGCCAATGATTAAAGAGGATAAATGATCATGCGCACATTTCATTACATCGAATTTCTGTGATGTGACGCAAGTGGTCCACAGTGCTTCTTAAACTATATCTACGATATGAATCGGTTACTGCTATTTATTATTATTTTTATAATGAAAAAGTTCAATATTTATGTCACAAATGTCAGAAGTGGAACCAACCATTGTGATTCATATCTGTTAATGATCATTAATCATATCTTGTATTTAGAGAGTATTTTGATGATATTTCATTTTAAGAACACTACAAGAATACCAATTAAAATGTATATACTCTAACACCTTCCTAGAATATTTGCAAATTTCGTTTCTATACCTATAGATAGAGATAGGTACATTTTATATTTAAATTTACTTATTACCGAACTGAACCAAACCTATTAAGTATTACCATACGAAAACCATATACATACATACAACTGTTCAAAAGATTATTTTAACATAAATATCAAAACCTTTTCATCATTTTTGATTTGTATTATTTTATGCTCTCGGTATAGGTACTTAAGGTTATCATATCAACCCTACAATCATGTATGTATGTGTATCAACATACATATATACAGATATGTACCTTTGAAATCATCCTGTAGAGGTAGAGGGTTGGTTGGTGTACCTATGATTGAAAATATGTTCGGTATAACATCTTTATTGAAGGTTTCAGGACAAATATGTGCTTTGAGAGTACCGTAAATATTTACTCTCAATATATCTAGGATGATGAAAATGGCTACATACATATATTTTATATTTATTATGTAGATACATGAATACTGGTACATACATAAATATGTACATACAATATGTTGTGTTAAGGTCTGATCTGAATACTATATATTTGAATAAAATATCAACAAGATGCTGTTTCGATACGTTTTAAATATTGCACTTTATGTATCTACAATACATACCTACTTACATATATGGCAAAAGTTTTCAGTATTCTGCATGTACGAACATACTTGGACTTGCTCAAGCTTATGTTGTAAAGTAAAGCGTTGTCAGATGTGTACATCATCTCTATTGGAATTTGAAAATATTTTTATACATGGAATAATTTATTTATGATAAAATTATATTTTTATGTTTACATTTGTACATATTGAACGTTCATTCTATTATTATGTGTGAAGTAACTAGAATTTTATCAACATTATATACCTACATATGTATGTACAGTACATTATACATAAATATTATATGCAATGAATCAATTAATAAACTAATGTCGAATAGACAAAGTGTTAAAATTTTCATTCAGAGGAATATGTTGAGAGAGGCATATGTTGTAAGAGGGATATTTTGTGTTGTGAACGAAGGTAGGATAGGTTTATGTTGTCATGTTTATCTCTCTTATTGCTTTAGAAAAACACATTTCCTATCCGTGTTTTTTCATTTGATTCTCCGATCAACTTTAAATATATATAAATAACGGAAATCATTTGTTCAACAAAAAAGTAATTTATTATATATAAATACATATTTTTTTCTTAGCAAATACCTAAATACATATACTCGTATTATTTAAAATATACATAATAATAATAATAGATATTAAATTAAGATGTTATTTTACTACTCAATTAAATACTGTATTTTCTACATTAAACTTATTTTTTTAATGTTAACAAACATACGACCGATAAGCTATAATTTCACCCAAAGGTCAAAATGAGTTTGGCATTTAAGAAAAATTAACAAACCATTGCGTTTAATTGTAATTTATTTACCAGTGTTCCTACTGTAAAATAGACTCTCTGATTCTTTGCAACTAATTATAACAATTTGTGATACACAATTTACCAACAATTAAGCTCTTTTGCTTTAATTAGCGCAAATGAAAATTGATCTCGCAACAAAATGCTTTGTTATATTATATTCCACGAAATATACATAATCATCATTCACCAACTACCCATATATAATGTACATTACACATACATACATACAAAATTTACCCTACCAACCCATCCACCCAGAAAAACCCATTGAAATTATTGGCATTATTTTAAAATTTATTTTATGGCAAACGGGGAAAATTCAGACAGATGGAGGGAAAGAGCTATAATATGAAAAGTAAAAGGTAAATTCTGGCTCATAATTTCTACGTAAAAGTGATTAATTGCTTTTTAAAGTGTAAGGAGTTGGAGGACTATCTCACTTTATGAACATCTATCTCCTTGTAATAATATGGAGCATTCGCAAAACTTTTGGTTGCGATGTGAATTTTCTGGTAGCTCAATTATGCATAAGTTAATAATATTATTGATTAATTATACAGGAATTTTATTGCTGAGTAATTAGAGAATTTTGGAACACTTGGTTTTTGATTACTTCAAAAGCTGTGGGATTTAATGTTTTGGGCTATGTATATATATATATATATAGGAGGGTCTGTTTAATTACTCCAAACGCACCTTTGTGCTAATTTCAACGGTAGGTATACCAAAAGGATTTAAAATTTCTTGTCTGCGAAAAGTTAAAATTCAATACGAAAAATATAATTTAGGTGAGAAAATTTCTGTAGAAAAATAACTTTATTAAATTGTATTCTAAGTGTCTATATACGACTGTACTGTACATATAATCGAAGTATAGATATATATATATATATATATAGGTACTTACTTATACTTAGTAATATTGTCTTTGTCATATAAATTAATTGAAGCAATTCAAAAAAAGAAACAGCTTCAAGCTAACTTATTGGACAAATGAATACATTTCTAATTGTAAGTATTTGTGGGCGTTCATTTAGCAAAAATAAAACAGAGCGACTATATAAATTATATTAAATTTTAAGTTTTACACGTTAATAATTTTTTTTCATTTTTGAAGAAAAATAAATTTTAATTTTAAATAATCTCAATAATTTGTCATTAATTCGTCTACTAAATAGGTACATTATGTATATATATATATATATATATATATATATATATATATACTGCTAAAACAAATTATGACGCAGGTCATTTTATCGGTCCAGATGCTACGTCGGTTATTTTAGGTTTTTCTGAAAAGACTTATAATATAAATGTCTTAAGGCCAAAATTGAAACCGGATTTTTTTTAAACTTTTTACACTTAATCTTTTAATCAATCATTAAACAAAACAAGCGATGTCAATGTAAGAGATCAATTTACATTTTAATTAAAACCATGATGGTAAATTGATTGAAAAATGTCAATGATAATGTATCTACATTATGAGTATACAATACTTGATACTTCGAGCACAAAGTTCTGATTGACAAATTAATGTTTATATAAGAAAAAGAATATCTGTTTTTAATGTCTCCTATACATTGTTTGTGGTTTGTTCTAATTGCTAAAATTTGTATAATGACACGAAAACTCTGCTCTAAACGAAAAGAATTTGTAAATTTTCTATTGTAAAAACGACGTGATTTAAAGCAATTGATTTAAGACTTTCTAGAAAAACTCGACGAAAAACCTCCAGCACAAATTCGTGTCGCCATTGTTTTTGAAGAATATTCAAAAGACTTTTGTATTATTTTATGTTTCATAACGTTTCATCAAATGTGCCTGGAACTAATTAAAAACCAATAAATCACAACAATTTCAACTTTCCGGTACGTTTTTCTACCCTAATTGCTATTTACATAACTAAAATCCACAAACAACACAGTTCTTTAAAATCTAAATGGATGCTCTTTGTTCCTTTGACGATGATGAGTTATGCCCGCTCCCATCTTCCAGGAAAAAAAACATTTTTCAGAAATTACAACAACAATGAAAATCCCATTAATAATTAAGCTGTTGCCGTAATTTTTAATTTCATTTTAATTACACACCGTGAGCTTTTCTTGATGCGCTCTCTGCTAATGAGCTGTATATTGAATCAAGTTTGTTTCTCGCGAAATTATTTTCCAAAATGTAATTACAAACCAACCCAACTGTACGAAGACTTTTATTATTTGGAAAAATATAGTTTTTGATATTCTCATGTAGAACTAATTGAATTAATTTAATTTTACGATGTACTTTGGCAATACTTTGTTTTTAATCTCTTAATTGGAACAATAGTCCGGCGTCTGCTTTTATATTATTTTGTAATTTTCGAATTGAAAAACATTATGGTTTTTTCCCTTCAATTGCAATTATTGTTGGAATGAAATATGGTTGTAGATAAATATACAACTCTTTTATGTAGTGTTTTAGTTTGGTGGTGAAAATCATTTGAAGTAAAATTCTATTGGAAAATATTATATCATAATCTGCCCTATTCTCGTATAAGAACCTAAACGAAAAACTCGTATTAGTCTTTTTTTTTTTAAAACATAATTGCGATAAGCAAGTATTATCAAAAGCTTTTCGTTGCTTAAATCTCTTTTAGAGTTCAGAATTTAAAACAAAAATGTGCATTGTTCACTTTTGCAAACGTTCTGTCAGTAGATTACCTATGTAGGCACCTATTCTTTATCTCTATATGTATAAGCCGCTGTGGTGGTTTTGTAATTTTTAATTCCATTAAATATTTTACCATTGAAATATTAAATCGGTTCTGACGTCAACATATGATCCAGGTCTTAATAATCAAGTTTATATTTCATTTAAAATTAAAATTTAATCCTTAAACCTTTTTTAGAACCCCGTTTCGGTGATTTAGTATCAGTCAACATTATGTACATATACAGTGCACACTCGGTAATTGTACTGATATAAAATAAGGCAATGTCCAATTACAGGGTAGTGTAATTACCGAGTCTGCACTGTATTTTCAATTTTTGCTTCCACACCAACCAAGTATTACTTATATTAGTCTATTAAAATCGATAACGTCAATCGTGCAGATTGTTTCTCTCATTTAATACGTTGACTGCCACATGACCCACCGGTGAGTCACAAATTACATGTATTGTTATGATGACGCGTCCACCACCGCTGATTCACATGCTAAAATCCACAAACCCAATGAACATAGTGTATTTTGGCATCCGAACACATGTATTAGCTGACCAAAATTAAATGATTATTGAAATTAAGTGAATCTTAACAGATTTCTTTCAAGAAATTATCTGTTCTAACTAACAAACCACTATCACAAGTTGTATATAACCTTGTAAAAGAAGACAACATTTGCATATATATGTATATACATAAAATAGTGCGCTTTTAGCAGTGTAACAAACTTAAAATATTTTACACTACATCCCTATGTACATATGTCAAGGTTAACTATTCAAAAAAGAAAAGAAAATTAAGTTGGTATAGAAACAATTACATTGTATGTGTGTTCTGTATGTTCATTATAAATTTATAATAAAAAATAAAGAAACGAAAAAGGAAAACTGAAAAGAAAAACAAGAGATTTTGAAATATGCAACACAAACGCAGCCTTTTTATTGTGTTGCCTGAATAATAAGAACGTTGTTACAAAAATATTAGAAACGTTCTTTATACGACAACATTTCACAAGAATATTTATGCCCCGAGCTATTAAAAAAAAAAAAGTAGGTTTTTTTTGTGTGTTCTGTTGCTGAAGAGCATAACTAAAAACAAATAGCTGAGGTTCTGCTGCCAGCTATATATTTCAAAATTGACGCAAGAAGAGAAACAAGGATTTTGGAGATATGTATGTATAATATGGTGAACGCTTTGAGATTCTATATATTTACATTTTATATATTCTATTCTAGTATATATACTTAACTTGACACAAGTACAATAATGTCATGTTAGAACAAAAGAGCAGAAAAACACGATCATAAACAAAACAATTTGCCTACGGTTGTCGCGCAATTAAACTTTACCACTTTTCTTTCTCTATGGATGCCATTGTTCAGCGGAATTCTCAAGAGTTTCCATACAATACACATCATACATCATATGCCAAAAGAAATCCCCAGCAACCATATGTCGCACGATTTTAATATATTTTCCATTTTTTTTTTGTTTCCCCTACTATGTGTAATGGTACAAAATATAGGAAAACCTAAAAGGTTTTTATTTTCCCTCCCATTCTTTCTATTTTTGCCTTCATATTATTATTGAGGAAACAAGTCACAACCACAGGCCCTTTAACAGTTTTTGTCATTTTTCTTGATTTACGTAATTTTCTGAAGTGTTCCATTAGACAAAGAAAATAATGCTGCACACCGCACTTTTCCGGTTTCGGTTATGTATTTTCGGTTGTTGTATTATTTGTAATCATATAACATAAAACCAATAATATTCGAAACGGTACGTGTAAGTGCTTCAATAAAACCTGATGGCTGTAAGGATTTGGTTACGTTTATTTGTTTCGAATTTTTTTTTTTCACCCAACATCTGCATATAACAACGTACTACATACAATTTGTCGCTTTAAATTTTACTTTCAACATCTTACGATAAAAGTATTGTATACTTAGTAGAATTTAGAGATCAGGATACAGAAATAAAACGAAATCAAATACCTGCACGTATATGGATTGCATTTCTACATAAAATTTAAAAGATCTATAAACTTGTAGTATTTACGTTTGATGTCTGCATTTAGCAAATTCTTGTTTATATTTCGCCAAGATTTAAAAAACCAACCAAGAAGTGTAAATTTTAAAAATGTTCTGGAAGATGCCTACTACAAAAAATATATGCAAATTATATAAAATTGATTGGAGCATCAATACTAAATTACCTAATGCTTTTCTCTATTCCGGATAAATATTGAGTAAATAAAAAATGTTGAATGCAAATATCACATGCACACGATCAACAATAATCGATCCTCAAAAGGGCAACACGATCGTCCGATGCTTAAATACTACCGCATCGACGATAAATAATCGATCACTATTTGAGCTCTTTTGGTACCATTTTACTCCTTTGCGGAGGGTAGTAGGATATGAAGCCATTAGATCCGACAAAACAATGCTAGCTTTCCCTTTATTGTAAGCCAGTACTCTGATATCTAGATTTTAGTTTTTTCGAAGATGATGTGTTGTATCAATATTCGCAGCATTGATAGTTAGTTGAATTCTCACCTAGGCAAACACTCAATCCACTAAGCGATTTGGTCGGTCGTAGAACCTTTATACATAATAAACTTTATCAAAAGGAGCCACAACTCCAAGATAATACCCTAAGGGAGCTTCGCTGCCATATGCATATTTCAATTCATTTCCCTTGATATTCATATTCAATGTTTCTCGATATGAATTTTCTTTGAATGTGGAATTTAATTTATTTATTATTATTGTTTAGTGCTCATCATATTTATCACAAGTATCAAATAAATTCAATGTGTATAGCAAGCATTATAGAAATCCACAATAACCCCAACAATATGGTAGGCACCGTAACTATTATATTATACCAACAACCAACCCTTATATAGCGTTTCTTCAACACAAAACAATTCAACGTGACGTGTCCTAAAATCAAAATAATATTTAACATCTGTGTTCATAATTTTATTAATTTCCATTTGCAAAGCCATTCGTGCATTATGTAAATTTACCATTTAAATTAAGCTTTTCAACTAATGGGTTTTGTGGCACATACTTAACTTCAAACTTTATAGACAGCATATGGTAATTTGAAAAGGGACTTTATGTGAAGTTCTCATATGTGAAAATTATGCAAGTGGAAGTGTTAAAAACATGCAATTATCATATAAGTATGTAATGTATGTATGTATGTAGTTGGAAAGCAGCATCTTAATTTAATTTTCATAAAATTATGTGGTGGAATGTAAATAACAATACTTTTTTTGTATTTCTACGTACCCCCTCTCACTTAACTAAATTAATGAACACAAAAATATCTATGTCGGTATTTTTTATTGAAAAACGAATTGGTTTAGTTTAGTGTGAGAGAGTACTAGCGACCCTAGACTGTCCGAAAATGCTTAGGCCTTGATAGACATCCCTCTTTTTTTATTACTGTTAAGTGACCAATCCAACCAGTCGGCCTCAGATTCAAATCATCTGAGCCATTTGATTGGTCGAATTGGTCGAAAAACGAATTATCTACTTTTGTTAATAATATTAATATTGTTTTTTCGCTCGACAAATGTGGCATCGTCTAGCACTTGGCAAATTGTTGATGAGCACGTGTAGTGCTCTGGTATCTCTTTTTGTTTACACAGTGAAATCAACGTTTTTTTTTCGTTTGTCCCCCCTATACGATATGCCATACAGCAGAGATTGCATTTATAAATGTGCATTGTGCAATGTGCAAGGCGCTCTTTAAAATAGAAAAAAATATATTGTAAATGGGTATCCCTCCTACAGGAACATTATTGATACCATATGGAAATATTGCTTAAAGAAACGGAAAGATTTATTCAGTTTTATAAATATGTAGATTTTGTACATATCACCATTGCCATTTTGTCTGTATGGGCTTTTGGCTTTTATCTCTGTCTTTAAAGCTATTAATTTACGATTTACATAAAAGAAAACCTTGTTGAATTTTCGTCAACTTTTTCCTTATATTTTATCTCCTTTTTCCATAAATATTCGATATATTATGTATTGCATTATATTTGTTAGATTCAATTTAAAATCTGTCATCATATAATTTGAGAAAATTGACTGAAATTGCCGGTGCACAATCCATTTTAAGAGGATTTGCATTTTTATTTTGCTATAATAGATACTGATTCAAAATTAATATGTATGATTTGGCTGAATAGACCACTATAGACTAAAGTATATAAAATAAACCTTGACCTTATGAATTTTATATTTATTAATTATGGGACAGACAGCTTCTATTTAATTTAAATATCAAATAATAAAAAATGCGGTAAAACTTTTATCTAATAAATATATAAAAAGCTTGGTCCAAAAAATAAACTTCATGACTTTATATGTATATGCGGTGTACGGAAAATACTTTCTCCCCAACCCAAAAAAAAAAAATAAAAATAAAAAAAATTTGTGTGAAAATAAAATTAAAATATTGCAAATTAAAACCAAATTAAATTGC
The DNA here is from genome assembly GCA_026745375.1 of Platyura marginata. Lineage (NCBI taxonomy): Eukaryota > Metazoa > Arthropoda > Insecta > Diptera > Keroplatidae > Platyura > Platyura marginata. Next base: position 17,514 of record JANSTT010000008.1, read on the forward strand.
CATTTCTGTTCGGATGACATGTGTCTCAAAAACTTTGTTAAATTATATGCTAATGGAATTCTTGATGGAAAATATCACAAAAAAAGTTTTTTCTTTTTTTATTTTCTCATTGTCATCATGATGGTCCTTTTGATGCGTTTTGCTATATTATACATAGATACAATATATGTACAATGTTATGTCTGTCAATAATTTTCTGTTAAAATCATCACAATCTGTGCTGAACATTCCCAGCTTTAACCATAAATGGCATAACCATCAAAATTTCACCAATTCCAATTAAAGCTCTGGCGTACCAACCGCAAACCAATGGGTAATATTTCATTTCAATTCCAAAACGATATGAAAATGTTTGCATATACATTGAATTAGTGTAAAACATATCCATTTTGGCATATCCTCTAAAAAGCTTTCTAAAATATAACCCGTTCTGGTTCAGTTCCGTGCCCAGATTTATTACTCGATTTGCTAGCTGTTATTATTATAAATATACGTCTATACTATATTATGTATGTATATGTATAGGTATAAGTTTTGTATGGATACAGGAAAGACATAGGGATATGTCAAGTAAATGGGAGTTACATTGTTGAAAGTTATTTACACGTAATTTTTTTTTTCTTTTTTATATATATAAAACTACAAATTACTTTCCATTTGTCCTGATGGAACGTCTGTTCAGCGAAGTAACTTAAAATTATGTACATAAAGTTTATTTGAAAGGGCGGGCGTCGCACAATGATATTCGCAGGATATAAATTACTTTATAATATGATTGATGGTTAAGAGATTTATTTTAGTCTTTGCGTGATTTTTATATTTGTCTCTGATGTATATCTTATATCAATATACAAACATAAACCTAAGTGTATATACAGTGCCAGAGGGTATAAATATTTTATTATTATGTTGTCAATGGTAATGGATCCTAATTCGTTATCCTTTTATTGCTTCAAATAATATTGATTTGAGGTCTCAATTAATCATACTTAAATGTTTTTTACATAATCTCAATTTATATTTTAAAATTGATGAAAAAAAAAAAAATGATTGATATTTATGATTCTGATTTTAGAAAATTGTTAGAGTAACTTAGCCTAGATTAACATTTATGTTGTACGAGTTTTTTTTTTTTTTTATTTATTTTCAAATCACTTCATTTATTGCATAACTCAATTCGTCGTGTTTAAGATTAATGGGAACACATGAAATGTTTTAACACCAGCTCTATCTTATTTTCTTACCTACATAGCTAAATGTAAATTTAAACAATGCTGAAAATCATTCAATTCTTCGTAAAAAAAAAAATTTCCAACTAAAAAATGCAGGTGACTGTCACTTGTCACTTTATTAAAAGTCATTTCATGTAAGGTAACTGTCACCAAGCAAATCACCAATAAGTGCATTTGATAAGAAGAAATCGTGTTACAAAAAATTGACACGATACCGGTAAATTGATACAGTAAATTAATTAATTTTTTCGATGCCCTGTTAAATTTTCAAATGAAAAATTAAATACTATACTTATCTCTATATTGAGTGTTCATTAGTATTTAATCAATAGAACATTACAGAAAAAGCTATGAAAGCAATTAAATCCATTAAAAGTTTTCTATATAATAATTTAGCTATGAGACGTTAAAGTGGAAAGTTATCTTTACACGCTGGCCTGTAAGTATAATAATTAAAAAGATCGATTTTATTATTTGATTAAAAATTGTAAACTACCTATTATGTTTTCTGGTGACATACATACATATATACAAATGTCCAAAAAAATATATGAAAACTCACGAACTTCAGACTTCGAAATTTATCACCTTCTAATAAAATAAAATATTAACCTGGGTATAATAATGATCAATTTTGCATTTCAATCAAAAGATACCCAGACCCACATCTAATAATAATTTTTTTCCCATCTTTTATTTTAGGAAAAGTTATCTATATAGATAAAAGAAAAACATTTCTTTTCTAATTTGTTATTTTGCACCTGTTCCACTTTGCCTAATTTACATGTAGAACATATCGAAAACTTTTTCGCTTTGGGAGTAAGATTTACTTTCAAAAAATAAAAAATAAAAAAAAAAAAAAAAAAACTTCTAAAATTAAGATGAAACAAGACGCCTTCGCATTTCGATTTGAGAATAAACAAAACGAAATAAAGAACAAATCTATGTACAAAAAATACAAAAAATTGTATGTATAAAAGTGATTGTAAGTATATTACATTAACGAAAAAAAAAAAAAAAAAAATCAAGAAAAAGAAAACTTTTGACTTTGCAATAAGCTATTAAAAGGAATCGATTTTAGTACTCCCAACCGTGAACTATAGCAACATATACTTACATACTTATAGTCTTCATTAAACGATTATATAAAAAATATACTAGAAAAGTAAAAAATTATTTCCGCTACCTTCCTCCACTTTTCTTGTATTTTACTTTACTTTTCATTCTTATCATTTATGTATTTATCTTTTATCTTTATATAAATATGAATTTTTGAGCAGATCAAAATTCGTATAATTAGAATTATGTAGATATAAATAAATATTTTAAAGGAAAACATTTTATTGCAGAAGGGGTAATTTTGAGGGGAAACAATATAAATATCATCTGACGTTGTTAAACTCAAAATAGGTTTCATTGTTTTGATTTTTTGATTATCTTTTTTGGGAAGTTTTGCTGCTTTTGATTAATCTACATAAATATCTACATGTATATATATACCTACTCTGCAGACTGCAGAGTCTACACATTTTCCATACTACAAAATAAATTCGAAATTGTATTATCCAAAAAATATTTATGTAGATACAGCGACATCACAGTACACAATACAAATTCACATACCAGGCATTTTATAAAACAATTATATTTCGACTTAGATTTTTCCTGTATATGTACAATTTTTAGGTAAGATTTAACGCACAAAAAATCATTTATTTTCGCCTTTGTACGCATAAAAATAATCTAATCTATTGAAAATATAGAAATAATATTCTGCTAGAAATAAAACAATTTATTTGCCAGTATTTTATTCATAAATGTGGTTGCTCACAGACTTATTCCAAAAACTGATTTCATGCCTAAATGACTTGGCAGGTTTTGGTAAACACTTAATACATGGCTTTAATAGTCTTTAGAATTTCGTTAGATGAAACCATTTTTTTTTCTTTTTCAATCATAAAAATATATTACTCAAATAAATTGAGTTCTAATCGATTTAAGAAAATAATGTAGGCGATAATCTCTCTACTACCTAACGTTTCTTAAATTATGGATGATAAAGTGTTCGGAATTCCAAAATTGTTCAGATAAAATCATTGAAAAATAAAGACAGACACAGTAAAATTCTATTTTCGTTCTTTCTGTATCTTTACCATTATTTATATCCTTCCTGTTTTGTTTTTGTAAAAACAGAGCGAGTATTTATAATAAAATATTTCCAATAAACTATTGATCTGCTGATGGACGGTATTCCCGATAACAGTTATCTGTAGGCTGTAGCTTCATTTATTAAATTTTGGATTACTAACGAGTAATGAGGCAAAAAGTTCAACACGCAAAATTCGTGTGAACATTTTTTTAAAAATCGATGGTGTACTCTAGAACCCTAGAATTAGGTGCAAAATAAAGGTACACACTTCCTCTTTCCAGATATATGTATGGTAGGTTTCGGTATAATTCATTTTCTGCTAACACTACAAAAGGTCCCATCCAGTGACAAAATCCCCTTTTTTGTTGATTTCAGCCGAAAAGAAAAGTACAAAATAACAATTAAATTAAACAATTTATCTGAAAAGTATTCGATACTATTTCGATTTTTACAGTTAACTTCTTCTCAATTTGTCCGATGAATCTAAAAGCTCTCATTAGACGTCTCTACATAAAAAAGAAGCTTTTTGTTTTGTATTTCGTTTATTGTCGTTAAAGTGTTCAAGTAATGTCATCGTAATTTTCGGAATAGCACGAGATGTCACTACTATATTGTTCAAGGTCACGCCGCCCAACACAACTTTATAATTATGATGATCATTATTCTCTATTAAAATCAAAACAAATTAATTTAGATATGTGAAAGTGAGTAATTAATTGAACAGAAACAATAATACCAATATTATTTTATACACCATTTGCTAGAAATACTTTAGCCACATGTAAAAATGTGAAAATGTGAATGAAAAATATTGTAAATATCCAATTAAAATATTGTGTACTTTAGAATCGGTAACTTATTTTATAAAAGTATGCGTGCTGTCAAAGTAAATTTAAAAAAAAAGTACAGTCGATTCAACCATGCAGTTTTCTTATGACTGTGTTGGTGTGTTGTTCATATAGGCTTATTTCCTACATTTTCTTGTGCGTTTTCCGTAAAACAGCTGATAAATGTATGGTTTTGCCAAAACAACAAGCGAACACACACCTCTATGCACATCAAACACACACTCTTACATCGCAAATTCCAATTACTAGCCGCCGATTCGTATCAATTCGGCTGCTAAAGTGGAAATCATCATCATACACCATTTTGTATGTGGTTATTATTGTGTTGTTGAACAGAATTTTTTTTGCTCTGTACAAAAATCATTCCGAATTGATAGTTTTCAATTAATGTGACATAACTATTTTTGTAAAAAGTGTTAAATGGCGTACCATTGTTTTATGAACCTTTTTTAACATTTTATTGACAAATTGTTTCTTACAGTGAAAACCGTACTTTATATCCATATATATTCGAGTGACGTCACTTTGTCATTACACCATTTTACGTGATAAAATTTTTTTTTATTCATTTTGTATTAATTTTTGTTGAATTGTTAATAACTTTTTGAGATATTTACGTTTTTTTTTTCGTTAAAAAACAATTGTTCACAGCAGCTCCAACGTAAGTATTTAATCGATATGTATATTTATCATTGATTTTCAAGACATATTTCGTGTACTGATATCGTTTCCAAAGTCGAAAGGCTTGCGTTTTTCTTCTGTTTATTTATAAAATTAATGAAAAATTGAAATATGAGCTTCGTTCCTTTAACACCGTATGATTATTAATCGTTTCTTATTGATATATTGATTAATTTAAGTGTTTTAATTCAGTAATTTTGATTTTCCATTATCGACTTAAAACCTAAAAACAAAATTACTGTATTAAAATGTACTTTGACCTTCATATTGTTATGATCTTTTCAAGGTTTTCTTTACTAGTTACCTTTCATTCTTGCATAAAATACAGTTTTCTTTAAAATTCATCGAAAATTATCAGCTCAATACAAAATTGCATAATTGCGAAACCATTTTATGTGATAAATACGAGTATAAGTAAGCCATAATGGGTCTGCTTTAATTAACGGTGAAGCAAATTAAAGTGGATATTATTCAAATGCACACTGCCTTTATATTTATTTATACGCACATACATAGTTGATTGTACTTATCACATTTTATATGTACATTGTAGATGTAGAATGTAGATTTTTCATATAAGTTTGTGTGGATCAGATACTATGCATCGGTATGGGAGCTTCAGCATCACACGTTTGTGCTTGAAAAGTTTTGTATTGGCCAGGCAAGATATTTTTTTCTATCATCTCGTTGTTAATGAAAAATTTTCGTGCTTATTATGTAATCTCTATCAAAGCCATCTTGGTCAATGTATTTTTTGTTTATTTTAGAATTTTTCTGAAAAATTGATATTTATTAAACATAAAACAGTACTTTTCAGACACAACTTGTTTAGACTTTCCAGAAAACAACCGGTACGTCTGTCAATGCAGCTCAATTAAACGGACATCACTATCATTTTTTAATTTTTTAGTCAAATTCTATTTACAAAAGTGAATATGAAATCATTTTTAAGTTATAGAACAATGTAGGGGTATTGCCGTAGTCACGTAGTCTTGTTTTCCTCTCAGATTTGGTAATGCCAATCAGCGTTTTTTGTTTGGAAGTTAGGGACATAAATAAAGATCCAGAAATAGGTTCAGCAAAAATCGAACCATTCATGAATTCTGTAATTTCTCCTACTTGTTAGGATTGATATCTGAGAAATCTATGAATTAAATTATTCATTTTTGGGATATGGAAGGGAAATAAGGACAGTTGCAGGATTTAAGGATACTCTGTTGTGCAAAAAATAGTATAAAAAGTAATATATTTGTAATTATACTTGGAAGCCTTTTTTATGTTATGTTAATAATCCTAAACTATTGGTAAACCGTAAACAAACATAAGTAACTACATAATCTATAAATATGAATCTTTTTACCCGAAAATGACCATGCCCTTCCTCAATAAATTTGTTATTTATCGAGTATGCCTCGATGAATGCGCCCCCATTACTTTTTCCATTTTATCTTATCTTATATTTTGATTGTAACAGAAATCTTAATCTTTAAATATTAAGACATCATTTTATCATATATAGTCAAATATTATTTTCCTCACCCACCATTTTACTCATTAAGATGCAAAAGAAAAATTCCACAATAATAAGTACATTACATACAAATATGTATACAAAACTTTGATTTTCTTATCTAATTCTTCAACTTTATTCAAGTGGCTCTACAATCTACATGTTGACAATAAACATTTTTTTTTTACCAAACCAAGCCACTACTGTTTATGTTTGTATTGTATGCAAAATCTACTTTTCAAGGATAATTACTTCGTGAACCGATCAAAACTATATGTATTGTATTTGCTATGAAATAATAATAATAAAAAAAAAAACAAAAAAAATGAATCGAAAAAAATATTTAAATCATACAAACAAAACTTGTGTGAAAGTGTTACGCCAACAAGATCCATTGAATACATTCATACATATAAAAATACTTCCAATGTTCCAATCGCCAACATGGCGAACGATTTAAAACCGATGTACCTACATAATCAAACTATGGCCACACCATACAAATTAAAATTCCCCCAAATAGAAATTAATTTTCTACTTGAATTCCTCAGCAATCCTTTAGGATCTTTATTCATTAATCCTGATTAATTGTTTATTTTAATTGATAAACAATATTTATTTACCAAAGTCGGATGAAAAACAATAGAAATTAATAAAAGAAACTTAAAAAAAAAAAATGGCTACACAAACAACGCACAACGACCTTGAAAGTTATTCGCAGTTATATATGTGTCAGTATGTGATGTTGTGTCGTTTGGTATGTTCATCGTTCGGTTGGTTCGCAATTATTGGCATGGCATCCATAGGCATTCACTTCCACTTGGTAGTTGCTAGTTTTCGGTTTATTATTGTGCAAGTGTGCAACATATAAGCGCGTATTAATATTAAATGTAGTATCTATAGTGCGTTCATTATGAATTGACATTTTGTTAAAAAAAAAAATTTCAATCGTATTTTATAGTGTTTATGTGAGAAATTTAATTCAATTTTAAACATTTATTCATTTGTTATTTATTGGTGGCAATTATCTACATTTTACATAAATGCTAGCTATTTTAATAAAGTAAGAATAGCTAACAATTATACTGTTGATGAATACATATATAAAGAATACGGCTATTTGCGTAATTTTAAAGGAATTACATTTCAAATAGTGACCATACAAAATAAATAAATCACGCAACGAAAATTAATTATTTTAAATTTGCGAAAGTTTTTATACATAAAAACATGATTTTATAGGTCGGGTACACTTCTTGCTTATCAAATAACCAAAAACAATGTGAGTATATTGGCTACGCACACATATGTATTAATATATATGGTTGTATGGATGTATGCAAGCAACAAGACCAACAACCTATACATTAATAAAATATTATATTTTTATATAAGTAGTATTATTTATTTTTGTATAAATGTGTAGAACCAGCTTTACTCCAGTCCAAAACTTTATTTTTCGTGATATTTTTTTTTAATTTTTTATTTATTTTAGAGTGTTAAGAAACTTTTCTTTAATGACTTATTTGCTCCTTTCTCCCCTTTCGCACTATTCAAAACCATCTATGTATTGTACATATGTTTTATGATTTTATGACATTTAAAATGCCACTCTCAAAATCACTTGTTGGATGCGAATTAAAAATTATGTTAATTTTTGATTGTTTTAACTTAACTGTACTATTGAGGCGTACGAATTTATTGTAAATTTTTGCAAAGGTGTTTTTCTATTCTAAAAATAAAATAAATTTGTTGTATACATAATCCGTATGTAAAAAAACAAGTGCATATAGCTTATAAACATGACATTATGTATTCAATTTTTTTTTTTTTTTTTTTATAAAATTTTTGTTTTCTTTTTCATGTTGAAATTTTTCGTACATATATTGAAAATGGTTTTTTATATTTTTTTATTTTTGATTTAGTATAAATTGCATACGTTTGCATTTGTATCAATTTTATTACTCCATATTATAAAACGGTCGTGATATACCAACAACATTGATTGAGCGAGTAGAAAGACAGTGGCGTAAATAAAGAGACTCCCCTCAAATGTCAGTTAACTTTAATTTTTTAACCCTTTGCACTCGAACGTTTTTGTAGTATGGGTAATCAATAATTTTTATTTATTATTTTTATTTTACATGAATATTCATGCAATTGAAGCAAAAATTTCCAATGCGTGCGCAATTTAAGATATACAGGACCATATTTAGTGATGGCGCCTCTCAAGCGCCGTTCGAGTGGAAGTAATGAATAGGATGGCGCCTGAGAGGCGCCGTTCGAGTACAAAGGGTTAATATACTTAGAGTGTTACGCTATTCAGATTACTTTGTATTTCCTTTTATCTGATTCAATGACCCCCTTCAGGAAATCATTGTTGGATACGCCACTGATACAAATAAATTGTTATACATAAATAGAAACATTTCTATAAAAATGAAATGAATAAGACAAATAAATACTTATCTCTGTATATTTTTTGGTGCAAGTGTTCTTATCTAAACAAATAAAAATTTCCAACCAAAACATTTTTGCATATTTTGTTTTAAAAAAAAAAAATTTTAAAATTAATTTCTTTATCTGCTACTGGATGGAAATGGGTATTATGTAAATTAATATTTGTGAATGTGGAAAGTATAAATAAGTACTTAGACTTATGCAGAGGTACAATGTTTTTGTGAATTATATTGATATCGAATTTAAATATAGCTACATAAACTTAAGATAGAGAATATATTTGATTTATCTATTCTTGAAGATTTATTAATCTTTATTGTGTTCAATCTGCAGTTCATCGTATATAATTTAGTTAGAAGTCAAAATAAAAGTTAAGTTTTAATAGTCTGTTAATAAAAAAAATAAATAATGGTTGATGATATATGTTCATATGTATGAGTATGCATAATGCTCGTATCTATACTTTTTTCGTTGGATTTTCCCTTTTTTTCAAAGTCGAAAAAACTATCCCGTGAAAATTTTACAAATCTTTTTTTATCCCATGAAACTCCTTTTTTCTCTCTCAAAAGAATTCTAACGCACAAATTGGACCACTAATGTCAAAACGACCGGCGCCTATCGGCAAATAGTCGTATTTAGCACCCAGAGGTGCCATCCATTTTGACGGTCACCTTTCGCTGAAATCTTATTTGCGGTACTCATTCCTTGATTACTAGAAATTTCTCAAAACGAAGCCAGAATTGCATCGGTTCAATCGCCCCAATAGACAAATATAAGATAAAAATCGGAAGTGTCGAAATCATTGACATCGATTCAAACGATTCAGATGCGAATGACGATGATAGAAACGCAATTTACATTTATTTTTGTAATACTACACCTTTAATTTACAATCATTTCAGTAAAAAAACCAATTAAAATCGTATCCCATTTATATACTTTTTTTTAAAATTGAGATATCCTTCGAAATCTCCATATTTTGAGTATCAAAAATCCCCAGAAAAAATACTGATAGAACAATATTCGTTACCAGTTTATGTTAGGAGATGAATTTTAATCTTAAACCTGAATGAACACATTTTTTTTTCTTCTAAAACATTTTTTTGAAGATCTATTTCTATGTTTTCTTAAAGGACGCTTAAAGTACTAAATAGACTTTATTATAATGGGAAAAATTGCTATATCTATACTTGTATGCTCTGTGCTGCTATAGTTAGGAAGTATTTTTTAACCACCACTACCTCTGTATTTATATTATATTTATTTTGATCTTATAGAAATAATTACTTTTGTTTTCAGATCACCAATCGTTCAATGTTCGTTCATCAAGATATGCTAATACAAGATAAAAATCTTTTACCTACCAGAATTAATTAATTAAAAAAACATAAAATTCACCGAAAAACATCACCAAACAACAACAAAATCTAGTTCAAAAATATAATGTTTATAACTATACTTATTTTTTAAAAAAAAAAAAAAATTACTGAAACAGAAATCCTGAACACAAGCAATATGATTAGCAACGTTAATATTCAACAAAATTTTGATGATCTTATGGCTGACGTTAAACTGCCAAACGATATCGACAGAAGTAATGGTGACACATCTGTCATTTATCTGCCAGCTAGAGAATCGAATATCGATATAAAGAATATTAAGAGTGACAACGGTTTCAGCAGTGTACATGAAAAAAATAAAAATTTTCAAGAAAATTTTAATAGAACCTACAATACATCAACATTATCATCATTACCAACCAAAGATAAAAATGTAATATTAGAAACCAGTCATATTGAACCAAATTACTTGCTCAAAAAAAATATTAACAATAATCTGTTGTCAAATGTGACACCAGCCAGGGCCAAAGTTGACAATGTACATAATTATTCCAAATTGCAACTAAGTAGTACTACCGATAGCCTGAATGAAATGAATATTTGCCAAAATTTCCAAGTACAAATAATCAACGAGCAACTTGTTAAAAATGATAATGAATCTGTTGAACAGATTCCAGAGGAAAAAACTACACCGGAGCATCATGCTAGAAGACCAATGAATGCTTTTTTGATATTTTGCAAAAGACACCGTGCTATTGTCAGAGAAAAGTATCCAAATTTGGAGAACAGGTATAGTCCAAAGAAAATCTATTGAAATGACATTTATAATTATTTTCTAATTTTGTCAGATCTATAACAAAAATATTGGGAGATTGGTGGGCGAGTTTAGAAATATCCGAAAAAACGTACTACACTAATTTAGCAAAGCAGGTAAATATATTCAAACATTAATTAATTCAAACATTAATTTCTTACATGCCTTTTTCACAGTACAAAGATGCATTCTTCTCAGCCAATCCAAATTTTAAATGGTACAAACTACCAGCACCACCATTACGAACATTGACAACACGTCCCAGCAACGCCGAACGTCCATTGTACCTATCCAATTTAAATTATGCATACACAAATCAGTATGAGAGCTTTCCAAAAGAAAAACAATATCGAGTAAAACACATAGATGGTGGTCATGTTTCAGAAATTTTTTATAGTAAAGATGATGGAATATCAAAGAGACCAGCACGCGGTGCAAATGTGGGAATGTTTAAGTTAGCCGATGAAGCACAAATGGGTGGATTAAGTAGCTTAATGGTCACCTATGAGAATAAAACAAAATTGGGTAATAACAATTTGGGCGAAGAAGATGAATCAGAAATGGATACTATAAATGTAAAAGTTGACAATGCTCTTCAAAGTGTTTTAGGTGAAACAACGTCCTACATAGAAAAAACGATGATTACAAGTGAACCATTTTCAAATATGCGAAATCACGCCAATAAGATGCAAACGGAAATGGATTCGTCAAACTTTTCGGCAAATCGTAAAATAAATATTCTTCTAAAGAATACTGAAAAATCAACTCCACTTATCGATAACACAAGTGAAGTTAAAATCTTATCACCAGAAAATTATGATCAACTCGTACAAAGTCCTGTATTCAGTACACCAGAAAAAATGTACGGAATAGACTATGACAATGAAGGCACAAAAAAATCATCTAGAGCATGCAAAGGAAAACGATATCAAGAATTTATGAATTCGGGCAAAATAAGTCCCGTTTCGAAGAAATCCAAATATTGGAGTTCATCATCGGCAACAGAAGATGTCAATGGGATTTATAAATTGAACGACTTATCGACAATAAAGACTGAATATGATTTTTTTGACCATCAATATGCTAATATCGAAAAACCAAATCAAACAATTGAGCCAACAATTAGTGCATTAGTCGCACCCGAAGCTAATGTAAAGTTATTTGATGCGTCAGACTTTGATTTGGAAGATAAAATTAAGTCTCTTCCGGCACTGAGCTTAGACAAGTATTTGGTGAGAAAACGAGAAACGAAAAAGAAAAAGAAAATAAATCAAAAACGTACGACAATCGTTAAATCACCGCAAACAATTTTGGAAGCACGAGAACGTATGCAAAATTCGATGGTTGGCAGCCAGAAACGAAAAGCCCGAAAAGAAAGTATAACCAGACGTGATATAATGACAATAACTCAGTCTAATACATCTGTGGACCATATAAATATAGATGATGGTAATGATAATTTGGTAAAAACCGAAGGCGACATAGGTGAAGAAACAATTACATCGGATCTATTTATCTTAGCTACACTGGCTGAAGTTGCTGCTACTTATGAAAAAAACGAATAGTCACTTGGGATTTTATTTGTTGATATCAAAATCGAAATTATCGAATAAAATCGAAGAACCTCTTTCATATAGAATATAGATATATGATTTGAATCGAAAAAAAAGAAATTAGAGGATTATAGGTACTCGTAATATACTCGCCTTTTATTATTTTATATTTTCATTGTTTGATTGACTTTCCGCATACCGAAACCAAGTATGATATGCGTCGTGTCGTACAATTGTTATGGGGCAGAGAAAAGAGTTATTAACAAAAAATGTTATGGAAACTCTCTTTGTGAACCAACATATCCGGATAAGATTATATGAAGCGAAATGATAAAATCTTTCTTTAACATTTTCAACGGCGTCTGTTTTCTTGATTCTATGGTTTAGACTTGAGAGAAGAAAAAAACTAATAAGTACAAAATTATAGACAATAAAAAAATTAAAAATTCTCTAATAAATTAAAACATTTCGGAGATCCAATCATTACATTTCGCTTCATTGAATTTTATGGATTTTAATTTAAAGTATTCTTCCATCTAAAGGAATGCAGGAATAATATATAGTCAGATAAACTAACTATATTTGTTTTACTAGTTTATTGTATTCTAACTTATGACATCTTTATGCGGGTATTAGATAATCAGTTCAACTGACTTGTTGATTTTAATTTTGTTATTTCAAATAATCGGTTAGAATTGATAACTTAAAAAATAAAATAAATGATGGAACGATGATGATCAATATTCGATACAATGTCGAATAGCAATGATGAAAAAAAAAATCTTTTAAATGTTTCCAATTAATCTTTCATATAAAACGTAAATAGATCGAGTCACATTAATTTTAAATTCATTTACAATGCACCTAAACTAAAAGAAGCTTAAAGTAAAATAACGTAAAGCTTAATCTTCCGATATATCAAAAGAGACGACACCAAATATTTCTAGATCTTTTCGTTAAATGACGCAAATCTTATGCATCGCCCCCCCCTTTTTTTAAATCAAAAATCTAAATTTTTAAGGTTACAGATACAGATAGATTTGTATGTATATTAATAAAAAATAAATAAATAAAGATATCAACAAATATATAATAACACCAACAAAGCAACAACAAAAAAAAAATTTTGACTTGCAAATTGAAATATTAGTTTTTTATTCTCATACCTTTAAATACGTAGTTGTTAAGCATAAAAATAATCAAATCAAAATTAAACAAACTAAAAAAAACCGCTATTTAGCTCTTAAGGAAAGAATAAAGTCAATTTTGCACCTATGAAAAGTAAAACTTACAAAACGCTGCAAAATTAGTTCTACTGATAAAATTTCTAAATAATATAGTGTTAAAAACACTTTAAAAATAAATAAATATATACTATATATTCGTAAGATCATTTGTAAATTTTAAATACTAAATCTAGTGCCTGATTATGAAAAGAAAGAGAAGAAAAAACAACAAAACCAATAAGATTAAAAAAAAAAAAAAAAAAAATGTAACAACAGCAAAATACAAAAAAAAAAAATTATTTAACAATTAAATTTGTTTATTTTACAATTTAAACGTAAATTTAAAGTGAATGCAGAGTTTATAATTGTGATGGAATTGAAAATTTCAAATATAAAAAATCGTAAATATTTTTTATATGGAGCAATTCGAAATTCGTAATGTGTGCTATAGCAAATAGAAAAATGATTGGATATTTTGTTTTATTTGCAGGTTATTGTTTGAAAATGTTAAAATAGTTGTTTTTAATTTTAAATTTATGTTTGTTGAATTTTATTTTAAATCTTACCGCCCCCACCATCCTCTTTATTTAGTATATTCGACTCTTATCAAAAATCTTACCTCTTACCATTTTATATATCTGCGTCTATTAATTTTAACTAAAATAAATAAATTTTGTATATCTGCAATTTTAGATGTTATACAATTCCCGCCACCCCCTGGTTTTTTTTTAAATTTTAATACCAATTTTGGGTCATCTCTCGCCATATAAGATTTTTTTTTGTAATAATTATCTAATAGATAATGGTTAATTATTAAACAATTTTTTTTTGGGGGGGGGGGGTATTTAATATTTTGGGTCGACTAACTTTCAGGTTGGTTGTTAATGAAAATGATTTATCGAAAATAAACACTGTTAATAGTTAAGTCACCACACACACACACGCGCGCGGGTACACAAATAACATAAATTACTATGAATTTTGTTCTTTATGTAAAATGACCGCGTGGGTTTGTGTGAACAAAACAAAATAAATATAAAATCTAAAAAAAAGAAATGTTTATATTCTATCTACCTCTTATTATTTTAAAAACAAGTTGTTACATATATTTTTCTCGCTCTAATTTGAAATAAACCGTTTTTGCTTTAATTTTTTTCTTTTCACCTATAAAATTACTAATAAATACTATAATTCTATGTTGCCATTGACCTGCAAATACAACATAAACTGTGCGCTGTGATTAATATAATAAAGATAAAAATAAATATTCAAAAAACAGAAAAAACAACAAAAAAAAAAGATTGATTTAAATTTAAATTCACATATTATAATTATATTAATGAATGATAGATTAAAAACGGGTTGTAAAATCTAAATACCTATTATTAAAAAATAACATATTAAAAAAAAAATGCAAACATTTAACCGTTTCTTTTAAATGGTTTCAAATATTAATATTCTTTTTTGTTTTTATTTTAAGTTCGTATTTTTATTCAATTTAAGTTTTAAAATTTTGTTAAATTTTCATAAAAAATCATTATGTATTTTATTGTATTGTATAATTATTAGAACGAAAAAAAGAAAGAAATAAATATATTTTTCAGCACAGTGGGTTTTTGTTCAATTCAAAGGGCACTTTTGTTTTTTAACCCTTATGTGAACGGCAGAGTACAAATGTACCTGTTATTTATTATAGTTAGTAATGATCTCAAATTTTAGGATAGCTATCGGACCGACAAAAAAACGATTTGCAAGCATATTTTTTCTTCTATTTATGCGTCTCATATTACCTGCTTAACACTAAACGTATCGTATATTTTTTATATATACCTATTTTTACCAAAAGCAGTCAAAAAAGATTACTGTAGAGTAGATAAGATTATCAGCAAGAACTAAAGAAGAAGAGAGATAGATGTTGACAAATTAAATACCTATTATATTATAGGAAAAGTCGTTCATTTGACCGCTCTGTTACGTTTAGTGTTAAGGCATGTTCAAAAAATAAAAACCTTTAACATGTACAAATATACTTATACGAAGCTTCTACGTAAATAAATGTACAATAGTGGTGGTAGTTTTTTTCATGATTTCATTATAAGACAGTTAGGCACATTTCATCCATGCCATGCTGATGAAGCGGTGCCTATCTGCCGTTCACATAAGGGTTAACAAACCCCAAACAAAAAATTATACTACTTCCTTCCTAATACTTAAAAAAAAAAATTTAAGTTTTTTAGAAATGTTTAAAAACTTCAAGATTTTGGCAAACACTCTCTAAACAATAAAAAGATTGTGTAATTTTTAGAAAAAAAATGTATTAAAATACAGAACAAAAAAAAACTTACATTGTTCCACAGTAATTATAAATGTATTGAAAGTTATAAAAAATATTCTGCATCCTTAATCTATACTTAAAGTCCGGAAATTTCCATTTAGTTCATTTCGAAAATGGTCCTTTTTTGGAATTTGATTTAGTTTCCATCGTGTTTCGTCCATTAAATAATCTCTGCAAATATTAATGTGAAATTAGGTATTGATATTGGCTCAATTTAAAAGATAACACCATAAAAAGGATAATGAATAATATGATATTCCCTAGACCTATATATCGGACTTGTCTTTTCAATGCATATTCGACACATGTTAAGAATACTACCAAAAACATTTCTGATAAATGAATTTTGTTGCTCTATTTTTGTAAAATTTCAGTTGAAGCTAAGAACAATTTGTTTATAAGTTTGGACCACCTTTCCTCGCTCAAATTTAAAACAAGTTTAGGGAGTACAGTAGATGATTTTCTCCATATACCTACAACATATATTTTGTGATAACCTATTCACGAACCTGCAATCAAGGAAATGGGAACAGAAATGCATGTATTCTTATTTTGAACTAAAACAGGCCGTCCCTTCGACAAGGGAAGAAAACTTATACTGTTAGGAGGAATTTTATAAGACATTTTCATATTTGAAATCTAGTGGTGTTAGATTCGCACAAATATTCCAATAATTTAGAACTACGGCCTAGATTTCATATCACTTCAATTTTCTGAATTTTCCTCATCTTATTATTTATCTTCTAAACGGTACAATTTGACTCAAGGTATTCCCATAAGCTCAAATTAGTAATGATTGCCTATATATCTACCACTCAATGTATGTTGTTGGACGGACGGACAGCCTATATATTACATTTACCTATTTTCGTTGTGGAAGCTAAATTGCGTGACAACAAAACATCCAAAAATTGTTTCATTTGATACAATTAGGATAATCTAAATGTGGTTGTGTTCACTTTCTCTGGAAATTCTCAAATTACAGATAAATGATTAATGATATGTTCATTGCCATAAAATATATCCTAACATAATAAAGCAGCGTAATCAAAAGCAAACACATAAAATATGATAGTCATCATTTCCATTGGCGTAGAAACTTATTAATAGGAAAATAAGTAAACAAACTTCACAAATCAACAGACATTTTGTAATAAAAATATCGGTTCGTAAATGTTGTTTACTTTTCGCGTATTTAATTTGAAACAATCTAACCAAAATTATTATCAATATCGTGCGAAATTGCCTAAACACAATAGAAAATTTGAAATTCGTTAATTAACCTCTTCTAATTAAAAATCGTATTATACAAACCTATGTTTCTCGAGTCTTTGAATTAGCTCATTTTTAATGTCTTTAATATCGCCAGCTTTGCCACCATATTCATTGGGCAGCAAATCTCTCGGCACGTATTTGTATAATGTGTTCGACTCTGGCAAATGAAAGTGAATCTAAAAATAAACAAAAATCAAAACGTTTATTGTAATTCATCAGAGTTCATACAGAAAATTGATGTAACAATTTCTAAGTTTTAAACTTGACATAAATAAAAGGAATCATTGAACTTGACTAGATATACATATATGTACATACTTACCAGTTTAAAGACCTCACTTTTAATAAACGGTTTCACCAGAGACAGTATTCTGTCCAAAAATGATGAACAATTGATTATATGAATTTGTCTTAGACGAACGGGATGCGCTTCCTGGCAAATAGAAATATTTTGCGATATTTTTTTTGCAATACTTTGGTTTTTTTGTGTATTGCTGCTGCTGAATCTAAAGATCACTTACCTGAGTATATTTCATATACACTCTCAAAACGGACAAAACCACTTTGGTGATATGCCGTAATGAGAAACCAGTCATATCGAATATTGGAATTTCTCCATCAGTGAGTCCATTTGGGTCTTGGGTTATTAAACGAATATCGGCTACCATAAAAAACATTTTTATTGAATCGGTGAAATTGAACTGAAAATAAATTTCTATAAATAAAAGAATTAAAATTTAAAATATGGAAGGGAAACTGTTTTCGTAAATATATTATTTTAATGGCAATGTACATAAATGTTAATCCTCTGTATTAAACAAACATCAATTATTCGAGTCATCTGACATGGTTGTAAGTATCGACTCTATAAGCACATTCCTTGTTATTCATATTAAATGCATCGTGCAGACTCACTTGCTGTTGCAATCCATGCTAAACTCCAAAATTTGCTCATTTCACAATATCTTAACCCTAATCCAACCAGGATATTTTTATATTGGTAGGTTGTGTCAGTTTTTTTATGTAAAAATGTCGAATGATAAAATACATAAAGCCTCAGATCGCCAATATACGTATTAAATGCGTAGGAGAGTTTTTAAAATGAAATGTGTCTCAAAGACGCATCTTGGTAGGGTTAGGGATAATTTTCGATTGAAAATATTTTTAAGAGACTGTCAAAAACATCAGGATTAAATACTATTTGTTACCGGTGTCGTAATTTCCCATGTTTCAGAGCAATAGAGGAAGTCGCTTTTAACATATTTTCATTTCATATCCTTCATCTATTCTATAGGACTTTGATTGAATGTATAAAAATTCTTATGAAATTTATTTTATTTGTGTAGATAATAATATCGCAACAATTATTTTATAATAGGTACCTAAATAATTGAATAATTACCTTATCTGCATCAAAATTAGCCAAACGATAGAATAGAACTTTATAATTCTCTTTTGTCGTAAATGGTAAAGGAAGCATATCACTGAAATAAAAAAAAAATTTGTCATTTATTTCGAAAATGCTAAATTAAAAAGAGCAATTTCTGGATACGTCTCTGGATCTGATTTAAAAAAAAAAATGACATCGCTTAATGGCTTACAACATCTTATACAATACAACAAGAAAGTATATGCATATTATATTTAGATGGAATATCTACTATTAAAAATGAAAATCGATTGGAACAGGTATTTAATAAACAATTAATAATAAATAAATTACTAATTCCATGTGAACGTTGACCTTCCATATAAACCGATCTGACATACATTTTCTTACTACATTACTTACATGACATATTAAAAGTGAAGTCACGAATAATCAAACTTGACGAAGGGCAAAAACAAAAGTTTAATTACATACACATGTATGGTTAAAATAATTAACATTTTATTCAATTTATAATGAGATAAATTGATTGAGTATATTTTTAATCAATATCGGTTCAATGTTCAATGTTATGCGTATGCACCTATAATGTATTGAAGAGTTAACTGAAGTAAAGTGTACTTTTAATTACAGTGGCAATTCTTAAGAAATTCTTTTTCAAATACACTTTTTTCTTGAAAATTTTTTAATATCTTTGGAACTCTCTTAATAAATCACAGAAAATACGACGCCGCTGGCTTAAATGTTCCAAAAATAATAAAATAAAAGCATGTTACAATTAGCTATTTTACAACAACAATTTTCCAATGTTCAGTGAACGACCTGAACAACCAATAGAACTGCTAGTATCTAATACAGTAAGACCTCGTTTACCCCTACCTCGATGAACGCTGATTCGATATAACATGACGGTCTGCTCGAAACCTAAAAAAAAATGCGGCACTTCTCCTAAACCCGCTATCAATACGATTTGGAGGGATCCGTAATACGTAATTAATTTATCTAAAACGACCTCGTTTAACGCTGTTTCATTTAGCGCTTTTGTCAACGCATTGTAAGCGCTGAACGCCCTCTTACTGTATATCTTTTTTCTGTACATATATATATATATATATATATATATATATATGTAAATTTACTTACGTTATATTTAAAATATTCTGAGATCCTTTATCAGATGGATCACGTTGAAGGAATATATGTGGATTATTGTTTCGCATCATGATGCTAAGCTCAAATAACTTTTTGGCCTTTTCGAGATCGCCCCGGACGGCCTGCAGGTAACGTCGCAGAAGAAGTGGCTCTGAAACGGAAATTAAATATAGAATTTCAAAACTTCAGGATGACGAAAAAAATCAAAACAAATGTTAATAATTCCCTTCCGCAGGTTTAAAAAAAAGGAAGTATTTAAATTTCGATCAGTTAATATAGTAATAGCTCGTTTTATTTATTAATGTTATTTTAAGTGACATTAATACTAGGTACTGCTACTTGTTCTACTATTCCGACGATTCTATTAAATTTGAAATTTTATGTATCATACCTACCATACTGTCCTCTACCAATTGTAACAAAGATGAAAAAAAAATCCAATTTTTTACGGATATAGATATTAATCAATAATTAAACAATAAACATGACAGGATATTGTTTTTTTTTCGAAATATTGTATAAAAGAAAAAATAATAATTTGACTTTATGTACGTTCAAGGTTATTAAAATAAATGAAATACACATGACAATCAGTGTCAAATTCTCATACCTTTAAATTAACTCAAAAATTTAACCTTCCATACAGCATAAAGAAACACCTATGTAATGTTATTAAAAAAAATCATCTATGCTATAAAAAAAAAAATTAATCGCTGTTAGGTAAATTACATATAATAGTTAAGTAACAATACCATCTATTGTATTTAGCAATAACAAAAAAATGAACAAACCAATATTTAATTTGTAAACATTTTAAAGTAAATAAAATGGATCCAATTACAATTTGAATTTGAATTTTTAAATTTTTAGCGCCAAATTTTTGTATATTTATATTTAGATTTTTTGCTTTTTTAAAATAAATATTTAATATTTACACTTTTTCGATGTTAATTACTATTTAAAGAAAAAATAAAACCAATACCTACATGAGTTGGTAAAGGTTTAATAATTTAATTTTATTTTTGAACGATTTTATAAAATTATGTATAATATAACAACATGTTTTTTATTTTATTTAAATAAATAATGGGATAAACCAGTTTTTTTTTTTTTTTTTTTTTTTTTTTTTTAAGACATAAAAACCATAACAAATTTGACATTTTTATTTATTTAAAACTCATTGATACGTGTGAGACGTGGACAATGTCAAGGTGATGTTTTTGTAACTTTGAGAAGCAAATTACCCATAGTTTTTTTTTTTTTTTTTGCTTCTTTAAATTACCACTTAACAACGCGCACTCTTCCAACAAGGTAAACATCTAATAAAATTTCTACTAGGAAATCGATTATTAATTGTATATTATTATATAAATTTATTATGCTCAGATTGAAGACATTTCGAGTTCTATTTTTGGCATGCAACTATAATTACTAAACACGAGACTTGTATTATTAATCATAATCATCAGATTTAAGATAACAATAGAATTATTGCTACATCATCGACAATCAATTAATTTGTTATAGATGGATGGGATGGTGTTGACTGTGCCAAGTTTTTTTTTTGTTTACAAACAAATGATGGGATCAAATTTTTTTTTTTTTTGCCAAATTTATGTTATTTTTAATCTGGTAGGAATCGGGTTACCAAAAAAAAAATCTTTTTTTTTTGTATAATAATTTCATTTCTTTCAGCAAAGCTACTCACTGCGATTTTAATCCTCTATTTGTAAAACCCGTTTAATATGCGTCCGTTATGTTTGTCATGAGATCTTAAGTCCGTTTGTTTATATTCATAATTCTTGGTAAACTATAATAGCTAAAGCACTGTAATTTTTAAAGTCTATTAAAAAATACTCTTACTTAGAGATTAGAGTAAACCACTAATTTGATTTTAAAACAAATCGAACCAACTTTAAGGGAGTCTGGGGCTAAAGTATAATTTTGTACCACATTTTAACTATTTATTTACTCGAAATACGCAAATATATTCGAAATAGAGAAAAAATAAATGGGACTAAAATTATAGACAACAAAAGGATAAAGATTTCTTTAAAAGAACAATAAATTCCAAGTCCAACCGTTTAGGCGGTACGGTCTATTTAATGTAATTTTCATCTACATGTATCCCTCCTATAACACGGTAGATAGGTTTCAACATAATTCTGTGTTGCATGAGACTATTAGCTACCGTGTTATACGAGAATTTTCACAATGTTCCTATCGTGTTATAGTGAAACTGTGTGTTGCAAGAGAATTTCCGTATTTTTCTTATTGCATTAGAGTCAAACCGTGTTATAGGATACAGTGTTGGAAGGAGAGCTACCTTCTCCTTTTTTACATCTCCATGTTAATAATAAATAATCACTTCTATAATCACACTTTTTTGCTAAGTTTATAAATTAAAATTAATCTTTTCTAATTCATTTCGCGTACAAAACTTTTCTCGCAACTTTTAGTTAGTACTTATGGACCTTGTCTTTATGCATGAATCAATAAATTGAAGAACAAAAAAAATAATATTTTTTCTTTGTCTGCTGAACATAATAATCATAATAATAATAGTTATATTTAGATGACATTAAACTCGATGAACTCGGTTTTTTTTTTTTGTTAAACTTATGGACGACGATTAGAAATTTTTTCCAGTGTATGATACGTGTATAGGCATATTATTTATTTAGCGGTACATATACGTTAATTATCTACATATCACTACATATGTATGGTTGAGATGAAATGAATCAATAAACTACAACTAAATATTGGATATCCGACATCATATTAATATATTTGATAACATTTTCAATTCTTGGATGTAATTCTGAATTGATGTAGCCAGGTCTCATATATTTTATTTTAAGAACCACATCAGAACACTCCTTAGCTATGTGAAGTAATTTTAATGAGATTCCAATCTTAATATAAATGTCAATCAATCTCTGATATACAGCTTTTTGACGCCAATATCTTTTCATTTTTATTTTTATAGCATGACTTACAGCAGCATTCTTCAGAAACTGGAATTCTCAATCTTAAATTTTATTTGCAGAACCGGTCTTAAAATTGGAAATGGTAAAGAACATTAACATAAGAAATGATTCTGATATTGCATATATGTTAATTTCGTCAAAACATTTAACAAAAAAAAAATTTATTTAGAGATGCATAAAAATTCCAAGATATTTCAACTAAAACAGATTTTATTCCATAAAGATTTCCCCTAACACCAATTACCGATATTCTGCGGAAGATGTTGTTGCTGTTTTAACCAACTCTGCAGAGACATTAATCCACTACTTTCATTTTCTACTCCCATTTTTTGCCTTCAATATTTTTCAATCGAATTAATAAAATCACAAGGCGACAACACTTTTATATACTTTAATATCACATAAGATGCGTTTTCAATGCAACGCCGATGCACTTCAATATCACACTGATTACTGGTACCACTATTATTATGCACAAAGCAAACAACTCTTTAACCCACTCTTTTAAGAAGAGACTGTTGTCTGTTTGTCTGATGTCTTTCGAATGAGATCAAACTTTCGAATGACGACCCAAGAAGTCTTAATAAATTAAATATATGCACATAGAGTAAGATACTTAACGTCCGCGTATGGTGTGGTGGTACACAAAACGTTTATATACGAACAAACAATTTCTATATCAGCAACAATAACAACAACAACAAAGAAACATATGAGTTTAATAAAAAAAATAAAAAAAGTTATTCTCTTGCGATAATTAGACAATAATAACTCTCAATTTCATTTCCTTTAATTTTAGATTGATCTGTGCCTATATGAATCCAGTAGTATCAATTAATTAATTTCTCCCCAACCAATCCATATCCAGATCTTATTTAATATTATTTTTAAGAGATATTTTCAAGTACGAAACATGCAAAATGTAAATACGAACAAAAAATAAAAATACTCACGCTGGTTGGTCCATGAGTGACTCTATCATCTATGGAAGTGGTGGAAGATCATACTTGGCTATCGTATCTATCGATATATTTATATGTATTTATAGTTGTCCAAGAGTTTTCGTGACTGGCAGTAATTAGTTTCCTTCTAGCAACAATTTTTTTGTTGTTGTCATACCCATTAGGCCAGGTATCGAATTGCGGCAACTTGTTGAACTACAAAAAATAAATAAAAACATGCACTGTAAGTTAATTGACACAAAAAAATGCGTCTTTATTTGAGATTTATTAATAAAAAAGATTTTGATATTGAGTTGTAAGCAAATATTTAAGTTTTATGAACAAATTATTTGACTTTTTAAGGATTGAGAAGACATACCAACTCCTATTTCAGGATTTTTGTACGTTATTCATAGAAATCCAAAAATAGATTATCACCGAGTTAAGTAGGGCTTGATTTCATTTGTCTATTTTGGTGCAAAACTCTCCTCAAACATCAATGAATTTTTACATTAGCACCCTAAAAATGGTAAGCCATTTTCTAGACCGTTTTTTTTAAATCCTCCATATGCACATTCTGACTATTTAGTTTGTCTGCCTTTTAAAGGGGGGAATTGTAAGTCATGAATAACAGACAAGATAGATTACTAATGAAAAATGAAATAAACATCTTAAAAGTCCCGCAGTAACGACTCAATTATCGAAAACATCAAGTAATATTCTAGCGACAAACAATTCTTCTTTTTGCCTGACATTAATTCATTGTCAATATATTATTGTTAATAATTTTAAATTACTAACAAACAACAATTATCAAATGTTAAATGTTAACCATCCAGTATAAATTTATTAACGATGATTATTACACAATTTTCTACTTACCTAGTTGTTTTATGCAAATTACAAATAGATTAAGCATGAGTGGCAGTGTACAAACTGCAAATATTATACAATTTCATCTACTGGATGTACTTATTGTACATACATAGGTAATGCAATTGATAAAATGATATTATTATAGAAAAAATGTAGAAATAATGCACATAGACATCAAATATTGAGAGCTGTAACTACGCAATAATCGCAACCGACCTGTAAAGTTACTTTCTCTATTCGTGTATTTTTATCAATAATTTTATTATTAAATAGACACGCAGATTGTATTGAATATTTTCAATCAGATTCCATTAAAATTATCATTCATTTAAATAACAATATATGAAGTTTGAATGAAAAACTCAAAAAAAAATATGATAACTTGGAAGACTTTGTGCCACTAGTAAGACTCTTTGATATTACCATAAATTACATTTATTCAACTTTTAGTTAACATTTTTAAGCACTGGAAATATCATTATGAAACATTTAACAAACAAAAAAAAAACAGCGTAAATATCATCATTACCCCTCTCTGCAATTAAATAAACCAAAAAAAGAAAAAAAAAATTAACGAAAAAATGTTTATGAATTCTTCTGTGGTATGCGAACAATAACATTCTTCACTTCTGTATAATTGTGAATGCCATATTCGCCATTCTCTCGACCATGTCCAGACATTTTGTAACCACCAAATGGTGCTTGAGCCCCAAATACATTATAGCAATTTACCCATACAGTGCCCGCCTTAAGACCTTGTACAATATAATTCGCTTTATCAATGTCTTTCGTAAATACGGCCGCCGCTAGTCCATAATCGGTATTATTAGCCCGTTCAATAACTTCGTCTAAACTTTTAAATCGAATCAATTGCTGAACGGGACCGAATATCTAATAATAAGAAAATGTTTTTGAAATTTTACTCCAAAATTATTGAATCGAAACGAACCTCTTCTTTGGCAATTGACATATTGTCTTGAACATCAGCAAATACAGTCGGTTCGACAAAATATCCCGGCAAACCCTCATACCGTTTACCACCAGCAACCAATTTTGCCCCTTGCTTTTTACCCGTATCAATTAATGACAAAATTTTCGTCAATTGTTCTTGATCGACTTGTGGACCTTGTTCGGTGTTTATATCAAATGGATTGCCAACGGTACGTTTTTTGGCACGTTCTGCACTTCTTTCCACAAATTCATCGTAAATTTTATCTTCGATAAATGTGCGGGAACCTAATTGAAATATATGCATACAGAATATATACATACATTTAATGTATATTTCCAAAGAATTTACCGGCACAACAGCATTGTCCGGCATTAAAGAACAAACCAAAATGTGACGTTTCAACCGCATAATCCATGTCGGTATCGGATAGGATAATATTCGGACTTTTACCACCAAGCTCAAGTGTAACTCGTTTTAAATTACTGCTACCGGATGCTTGTTGAATTAATTTACCAACTTCCGTTGAACCGGTAAATGCAACCTTGTCGACATCTTTGTGTGCTGATAGAGCAGCACCAGTTTCCCCATAACCAGGAATTACGTTAATAACACCCTCCGGGAATCCGGCTTCTTTTGTCAACTGTGCAATGTACAAAGCGGTTAGACTGGTTTGTTCAGCCGGTTTTAGAACGACCGTATTTCCAGTGGCCAGAGCTGGTCCTAACTTCCAGGCCATCATCAAAACGGGAAAATTCCATGGAATAATTTGGGCACAAACACCGATTGGTTCATGTTTCGTATAAACAAAGAATTCACCATCCATTGGAATTGTTTTACCATGAAATTTATCTGCCCATCCAGCATGGTATCGAAGATTTTTCACCGCCATTGGAATATCAACACTATATGACATTGTATATGGTTTACCATTGTCTAATGTTTCTAAGCTCTAAGGAATTTTTTAAATAAATCCCGTGTGATTGATAACAATTTGATTTTATACTTACGGCAATGTAATGTTGATCACGTTCTATCAAATCGGCCAACTTATATAGTAATCGACCACGATCGGATGCGTCCATGCGACGCCATGGTGAACCGAGTCTACAATGTTACATTATTGAATTTCTTCTTATATAGATGATTTAGAATGAAGGAAGTTAAGTCACACATACGCAAACAATAATTCAGTTAAAATTCAAGGAACGAAAGTGTGTCCCGAAAATACTCAATGGAAGTGCGGTACAAACTAAATTTAATGTATATGCGCAACATAAAAGATATATGACATGATTAAGTGAAATTCTTATGTAGTATTTTTATTACTATTACTTAAACTTTAAAGATTGCCCAAAAATAGGAATTTTATTGTAATCTGCTTCGCTGGTGAAAATGTAACGCCTTATCTATACAATATGATGAAAAAACATTGATAAAAATTTTTATTATAAATGACAATGATAACGACAGCCATTATGAATACAAAATACAATTTTAAAAATCTATCCTAATAATAATGTGCAATTGTAAAATCTCTGCAACTGCAACAGTAATTTGGCGTTCAACGTCAGCTATAAAAATTCATTACAACAAATAAGATGCTACTCTCCAAACAGTGTTGGATAAAAAATAACAAACAATCCTATTTTTCCCAAGCTGCTTTAATATTCATATGTATGGGGAGGATTTAAAATTCTTCGCTGATCACGACTGACTGTTTTAACTGGAAAATAATATCAAACTGTAAAGTCTGCTATTGAGATTTTTCATTTGACCCATGGGAACTTAAAAGTTGTTAGTTTCATTACAAAACTGATAGATGCACATAATCTCCTCTATATTTAATCATGCCTTGTTTGAAGGAACATACAACATTATTTGTCTCAATCATTTTCTTCTCCTTTACGATAGGATTCAAGTTTTTAATCTTATTAAGTAGTAAGATAGTTCTTGTAGTTGAAGTAGAATGAAGAAAAAATTAAGAAATCACTAGTTTCTAGATTCAAGTTGCGTTATTTGATTGGGTTTTTATAAAATACTAATGTCTAGGCTGAATATCACAACAATAATAGAATTGACTTATATGATATACCCTATATTCCCTAGTAACCTAGTACAAGAAAAACCGGCATTTTATTGGAGCCAATATCTAAGTAGCCACAGAACCGTTATTATGGGTTCGTTGTACTGTTGTTTGTATGTAGGTATTGTTCAACACACATACTACCACAATAAATCGCTAATTAAAAAAATGTATGTCGAAATTGCGCATATATTCGTCCTTGACCTTGAACTTAAACCTACTAAATACTATACTGACCGAAATGCAGCTCTAGCCGCTGCTACTGCAATATTGACATCTTTCTCGCCACCTTCTTGAATTTCGGCAATAGTTTTTCCGCTTGTCGGATCTAATGTGGGAAAATTTTTGCCCGATTGACTCTTGTGCCATTCGTTATTGATAAAAATCTACAAAATAGAAAAATGGAGGTTAGAAAAATCTCAGCCTCCAGCATCGTATAAAAAATTATTTTGTTTCAAATGAATCATAAATTTCTATAAATATCTAATCATTTAATAGAAGATAATAATAATCAACTTACGCCAGTATATAGAATGTCCGGTGAAGTCTGAGGTGCCGGCAAAGCAGCGAAGCCCCTTTGTAGTCGCAGAAATGTGTTTGCCACACGTAACATTATTAGGCAATATTTCTTTCTATTACACACTTAATCAATCTCTGAAATTGAACTGATTTGATTAAAACACAAAATGATTTTAAATGCACAAGATTAAAGTAAAATTTAATAAAAAAACACTCGGCGTAAGTTTTTTTTCCAACAAACCAAATGAAAACGCCGGCAATGGAACGGCTCGTTTCTTTTCACAAGTGCTAAATCACATTCTAGACGGCGGTGCGATCGATGTGAAGCGAGAAAATGTCAAATGTCAAAAAGATTGTGCTCGAAACGTCAACACAAATATTTAAGAAAAAAATTTCAATTTCACGCAAATTATCGTAATTTCCTTTATTTTCTAAACATTTTCCGCTGAAACAAAGCAATATGTGACACAACCGTATTAGTCATTGGCCAAAAATCGTTTCAGTAATTTTTTTTCGTTAACAGAACTTTAAAAAATGTCCAAAAATTCTACTTGTTGCGCCCCATTTAATGTATAAAATGTTCAGACGAAAAAAGTCTGATAAGTCTTTTCCAGTGAAAGTGATAACATTCGATTCTGAATTGGAATTTAAATTGGAGGTATGTAATCCATACGAACATTGTGTTTTTGTTGTCCTCTCAATAGTTCTCTGCTCTAATCTTTTTTAGCACAGTGCAACTGGAAGGAATTTATTTGATCTTGTTTGTCGAACAATTGGTCTCAGGGAAACGTGGTTTTTCGGTTTGCAATATGAAGATTCCAAAGGTATATCGTCATGGCTAAAGGCAGATAAAAAAGGTACTTTCAAATGAATTATACAACAAATGAAAAAAGCCTTCCTAATGCTTTACTTCCGCCCCGTTCTTAGTGCTTGATCAAAGTGTAAATCAAACAAATGGTGGTTGTGTATTTATGTTCTATGCTAAATTCTTTCCCGAAGATGTTAACGAAGAACTGGTACAGGAAGTTACGCAACATTTATTTTTTCTTCAAGTCAAACAGGCCATACTATCGATGGACATCTATTGTCCACCGGAAGCTTCCGTACTATTAGCCTCGTACGCTGTCCAAGCAAAATATGGTGATAGTGATGGAGATGTCATTGAACCGGGTATGTTGGCCAATGAAAATCTATTGCCACAACGTGTTATCGATCAATATCAAATGACACCGAAAATGTGGGAGGAACGGATTAAAACATGGTATGACGATCACAAAGGTATGTCAAGGGATGAAGCGGAAATGGAGTACCTTCGAATTGCTCAAGATTTTGATATGTATGGTGTTAACTATTTTCCTATAACGGTACGTGTCTAGATAGAGAACATTGATTTCGATTTTCTAATTCAGTTTTTGTTTATTAGAATAAAAAAAATACTGAACTCTGGCTTGGTGTAACATCAATGGGTCTAAATATCTACGAGAAAAGTAACAAATTACTGCCACGAACTACATTTCAATGGTCCGAAATTAAACATATCAGTTTTGATGATAAAAAATTCACAATCCGTCCAATAGATGTAAAATCACCAAATTTTGTTTTTTATTCGCAAAAGTTACGCATCAATAAAATGGTAAATTACAAATTAATGGTCTAGATTTGGTTGTTTAATTTGATTTGTTTTTAATTTTTTTTGTAGATTCTTGATTTATGCGTTGGCAATCATGATTTATTTATGCGAAGACGAAAACCGGACACAATGGAAATTCAACAAATGAAAGCTCAGGCAAAGGAGGAAAAACAACGACGACAAATTGAGAAAAAGAAATTGGCAAAAGAAATAGAATTGCGAAAAATTGCTGAACGTGATAAACAACAGCTGCAGCAACAATTGATGCAAATGGAAAATGAGATGAGAAATGCAAGCGAAGCATTGGTAAGTATCATCCATCCAATATTCTTTAGAAAAATTTGTTTGTTCCCATTTTTCATTTTTCTATTATAGCGTCGTTCGGAGGAAACAGCCGAAATATATGCGGAAAAAAGTCGCCTCAAAGAGCAAGAAGCCAATTTGACCGAACAAAAAGCGCACACATTCAAACAGGAAATGGACCGGCTGCGTGAAAGTCACATTAAAACTGAGAAAGAGAAAGCTGAATTGGAGAAAAAAATTCGTGATGCTGAATTTTGTGTTGTTCATTTGACGGAGGAAAAAGAGAAACGTGCCGCCGAAGCGGACAAATTGAAAAACGAACTACTCTATGCGAGAGACCGTGAACGAGATGCCACCAAAAAATTGTTAACTTTTTTAAGTCGAAGTGTTGCCCAATGCTCAATGGAATCGCTAAGTGCGCCCGGTTCAATAACCAATGAATCACCATCGTATGATTCGGATTTGACTCCCTGTGATTTAATTGTTGCCAGCGGTAATATGGAACAGATAACCAATGAAATTGAAAAGAATCGGTAAGTATTGTTGTGTGTATTGCACCTAATTCTAGTAATTAATTCATTTTTTGTTGTTGTTATTGTATAGCGTTGAGTATTTGGAAAAATCAAAACAAGTACAGAATCAATTGCAAACACTTCGATCGGAAATCGAATTGTTGAAAATTGAAGAAAATCAATGTGTCTTGGATATAATTAGTGCGGAGCAAATACGAGCTGGTGAAACAAAATATTCTACGCTTAAAAAACTGAAATCTGGATCGACAAAGGCAAGAGTGGCATTTTTCGAAGAGCTTTAATTAATTGTCGTAAATAATTCGAATTTAATTAGGTGTTAATTTTTGCCAACTGTTACGTTTGCTTTTGATGGACTGGTTATTTTACTAAAAATTAAAAGAAAAAAAATTGTTCCCGCCTTACTATGAAAAGAGCAGTGATATTTGTTACATTACGTCACATCACATAGCGTAATTACTCCTATTTCCAAAGATGCCATTAGAGTTTTATTCAGTTTTATTTTCTTGGCCGGTATTTTTTGGGTTCTTTTTCTCTTCAACTGTTGACATTTCATGATCGATCGTGACTTCTCACGACCCTGGCCATTATCAACTGGAAAAGAAAAATCACCTTTAGACGCCTTCCCTTTAGTTCTGTTTTTTCGGTTTTTTTTCGCATATTTGCGTCACTCTCTTCATAGCTTCACCCTCTAGTTTAATTAGCGTTTTTGTGTATTTTTGGGATGACTTAATTATTAGTACATACAAAAAAAATGTTTGAAAATCATAAAATACTCATATCTAATAAAAAGAGGTATAACAATAGTAACATAAACTGCTTCCTCTTTAATTTATGAGGATTTTTCCGTCCTGTTTTTATTTGTAATTCCAACCGTTACTTATTCGGTTCCACGGACAAATAAATCCATTTCGATTTAAATTTTGACAATAAATAAATATTCAGAGAAAAATCAACAAATATCCGGACTAAAGGAAAAACGATATATTCCTACAGGGTAAATTTATGTATAGCTTAAACTTCTGCCTAACCACTAGCCGCTAGCAGGTAAAATATCAGGCTCAGTCGTGTCACCATCTAATATACAAAATTATTCTATGAGTAAATCATGACAAGACCCATTTATTGTTAGTTTTTAGTAAAATAACCATCAGAGATCGCTAATTAAAATTTTATTTCATAGACATCCAAAATGACATTACAAATTAGGTAGTTGATCAGGAAAATCTCTTACTTCCAATAAGGAAAAGAATCAAATTTTTCATAAATTGTGTGTTTTTTGGTAGTAAATGTTTTTAACGGACATCCAGTAAAAAAAAAGAATAAAATAGAAATGAAGAATTCGTAAACAGAAAACAATAAAGAAAATTTGATTTCCTTATTTATATATATATATATCGTTCATTAAATGCAATAGTCATATCTTAAAAGAGCTCATATTGAGAAAAACACAATTTTTCAAATTACTCGAGTATGAATTTTTGAACAAATGAGATAGTAGCAGTAATAGTAGTAGTAGTAGTTTTTAAGGTTGCTTCCACCTTCTAACTTGATCTGAATAAGGGCTCTTTAGAAAGGTGGAAGTGTTATTTGGCCTAACAAAAGACACAAGAACGACTCTAAATGCTCCCAACATGATTCAGTTCAGATAAAGAGCAATTGTGGAGGGGATACTCTTGAAAACGATAGTTGTTTAGGCGTAAATTAAATATTCTTTCTTTAAACACTTCCACAACAAAAGAAATCACCAAATATCAAAGCGGCCTTTGTTTTATGTTTAGCAGGAGTATTCACGTCGTCCTCGACAATTGAGAGTAGGAAAAAAAAAACAAATAAACGACACAAATACCTATCGTTGAATCGTTTTAGACTAGAGAGTAAGCTCTCGGCGGCTTAGATAACTCTCAAAATTGATCATTTTTGAAATATGACTCTGTTGCATTTAATGAGCGATATATTAATTAATAAATAATTTTTAAAAAAAAGGAAAAAAATAAATTTAATTTTGTAGCTTAGACATTAATTATAATATAATCGCATAAAATAATATAAACAATTTTTAAATATATTTAACTATTTTTTGACAAGCATTATGTTAATAAAAAAAGAAAAAAAAAATGAAAGAAAATCAAAAAGAAAACTATAAAAATGTTGACTGATTAAAACCACTTTATTATAATTAATTAATTAATTAATGTAAAAACAAATAAATAGTGATGTACATAGATTTTGCTACATAAAAAAAAAATAAAAAAAATATTTAAAAAAAAATGAGTGCATGCAAGAAGAGTGTAGTTAACAATATTAAAACAATTATTTATTCAATGTAATTGATGAGGGGTCCTAAATATCTATCGTATTTTAGATTCATTGGGATAGAAAAGGAGTTTTTAATTAATTTTATTTGTCGCAATTTAAAGTTTTTTTTTTTTTTTTTTTTGTTAGCATGCAGTAATAAAATACAAAACTAAACTACAACTCCATATATTTTTTAATTAAAAACAATAAAAAATTATATCTCTACATCATAGAATTAGAATCATAGACTCAAGACGGGTTTAAAATTTGTTTGTTTCACTAATTAACGCTCACTATAAAATTGTTATCGAAAATTTGTTACATAAATTTTATGTTACATGAAAATACCAATAATAAATGTGCCTTTTTATTGCACACTGATGAATTTGTCAATGTTTTTCTATAATTGTCGTTTCTTAGTTATGACAGTGGATCCTCCACAATAATTTTACTCTACTTCAACTGGGAACAAATATTCGTTTTGTCGACTTACGTGTTTCAAGCCAAATCGTTGATGTTAATTGTTCTTTGGATAATGGTATTTACTACTGGAACGACTTAGAGCCTTATTGATATGATGCGGTGGCTTATTATTGCCCACAGTGAATTGATTGACGTTAAATTCGATACCTAAATTAACTATATTACTATTCCTAAGCTCTTCTCAACACTTCTTTGTAAACACCTAAAGTAAATACTTTGTACGTACTAATTTAAAATAATACTAAGATGACTTTGTCTGTTTGGAAAATTTTTTTCTCGTTGATCTCACATAATAAATCTACAAAAATAAATATAGAATAAAAGAAAATCTATTTTACTACAATCTGAGAATAAAACAAATAATTTATTATAGATAGAGACTCACACATCCACATTGTCCAAAATACTACATTAAGTAATAGGAGGTATTAGAAAACGTATCTAATACGACGACACTTAAAGACTAAATTTTATATTCTCGAAATAAAAAAAAAATAAACAAACAAAAAAACGTAATCACCGCTGTGGGGCTGCTTTTGGTTTTGGCATTTTTGCCAAAAGTTCTTGAATCTCTTTTTTCTCATCGTATCCCTTCCACAATTCAAATAGATTAACAATTGCACGTGCAATTTCTTGCACTTTGTCCATGTCAACGTTTAGTTCGGCAAACCAAGCTTTCAATTCTTTCTGAAGAATAACACAAGCAATTTGAAGGCATCCAATTGCAATCTGAAATTTTAAACGAAATTTATTTATTGACATTGACGAGGTATAAATGCACAGCAATTACCTGATAGGGTGGATACAAAAGACTAACATCCGTTCGCAGAGAATCATTTATTATTCTCCATGTCAATGTAAGTAATTGATCTTCTTGACCAATGTCCTGTATTAGTTGCAACAAAGGTCTATACGGTTGATACACAATAAGGCAACAGTCCAAATTCTCCAACAAATAGAATTCACATTCGAGTATGTGATTTGTACGATATGGAAATTCCTGTTGATAGGCATAGCCAAATTTATTCTTAATTACTGTTTGGCATGTTGAGATAAGGCGTGAATTTGAGATGACACCAAATTCTTCCACTTTTGATGAAAGAAAAATGCACGTCGGGGCCAACAGAAGTGGGTCAATACTTTTAAAGGAATTTCGGGCATAGAACCGTTTGAAGTATACGGTAGCCGTTGCAATAACTTGTTGACGAAGTTTTAGCTGTTCGCCCAGTACTTGGATTAGATTGGAAAAAAATATAAACAATTTTTGGTATTCTTCTTCAGTCATAAATTGAAGATCGTATTGTCGTTCACGTATTAGATCTGGTTTGTCCAGAATCCATTGTTGATGATGTGAACTTTGCCAAAAATTACCTGCCATAATTTTTGGTATTGGCGAGACACTAAATTTATTCTAATTTATTAATTTTTAATGAATTCTGTTGGAAAATGGAAACTTTGTTTACGTCTATATGGTTTTTATAAATGTCAACGTTCCGTTAATTGTGGATGATATGTGGACAGTATTTCAAACATTCATATTTAAATATAGTATTCATATACATAATTTCTGTTGAGAAAGAACTCAACAAATCAATAAGAATTATTTCTTCATTATATTTATTAAAAAATTTACAATTTCTCGTATTTTAAGATGAAAAAATACCGTTGTGTGGATTATAAAAAGGTTAACATTTAAGAGCGCGTTCAACTATCGTTAAAAACAAAATTGTAGTACTAAAGTAATTCTTAGCCTATATAAATAATATACATAAATATAATATATTTGTATATTGTTGTTTTAAATTATCTTCGATTAATTAATATACAAAAGAAATTGGCGAGGATATAAATCAATAAAAGGAAGGGGCGCAACAAAAATCGACATGACAATAAATGGAAAAATGTTTAGAAACACTGTAGTAGTTTAGTACTAAAGGAAAAACGACTGTAAACAAAAAGAGACATTGCGAAATTCATTTGATATATCAATTCTATCAAAATGTGGCCTGAAATTGAAACAACCAAAAACGAAAATAAACGCGAATTAAAACTTGCCGGTGCCGAAATATCGGAACGTATAGACAGTAATGGCCTAGACATGTGCATCTTTGATTTGACAGCATTAAATTTGCTTAACATTAGTGATACATCGATGAAAACGCTTCCATCCGAAATATCTAACCTCACAAATCTGCAAACGATTTTAATGTTTGGCAATGAATTGGAAGAAGTTCCAAAATCACTTGGTATGCTCGACAAATTGAAGGTATTGGATTTCTCACGAAATAAATTGAAAATCGTTCCCGAAGAAATTGCGATGCTGTCAAATCTTGCGACACTTAATTGTTCAGCAAATCAATTGGAACAATTTCCAGCACTTAAAATATGTTCTAAACTTGGCTTGCTTGATTTGTCCAACAATAAAATTACCGAATTTCCCGACATATGTGTTGAGAGTCTATCGAATTTATCTGAGATTCATCTACAGAACAATGAAATTAGCGTTATACCACATGACATCGTAAATCTGATCAGTTTGAAACATTTAAGTTTGGCCTCGAATAAAATCATTGCAATTCCAAAGAATTTGGCAGCTATATCAAAGTTAAAAGGTTAGTTTCAGGATTATTAACTTTTGTTTCAATTACTCAATATAGTAAATTATAGATCTCCACTTGGAAGAGAATCCAATATCTGACAAACGCCTATTGAAACTTATTCAACAATGCAAGACGAAGCAAATTGTTGATTATGTAAAACAGCATGGTGTCGATGCGCCCAAAGGTGATGTCCAGCCCAAAGATGCCAAATCCAAGTTTAACAAGAAAAAACAAGGAAAATCCGAAAATCGATCTTTTTACAAAATTGTCGTTCAACGACATACCGACGAAAGTCTTCGTGTTATCTATATGGATGTGGTTCGTGAGATTCGTTCCTTCATATTGTGTTGCATTGTGAAAAATCTCAAATTGGACGGAGTCAATTTCAAAAAGTTCCTACAAATACAAACCAAACTTCACGAAACTGTTTGCTGCAAACGGGAACATTCCACAATAGCAACACATGATTTAACCAAATTTAAAGGAAATTATCTTCGGTACACTGCCCGAGAACCAGAAAAATTGGAAATTCTGCCATTGGGCAAAACGAAAAAAGTTACCGCCCAAAAACTGTACGACAATTTGAAGGCCGAAGCCGAAGCATTGCGCAAAGAGAAGAAACGTAATGTATACTCGGGAATTCATAAATATCTGTATTTGTTGGACAAAAAGGAATTGTTTTCGTGCGTTGAAGATGGCGAGGGAAATGTTATTAGTTTACCGCCGCTAACAAATGGTGATTTGACAAAGGTAATCGTCATGAAATTAAACCAAACCGCGGAAAATACTCACCCCGCAAACATTTTTTTTCCAGATATCACCAGAAACAACAGAGATACTTATCGAAGTGACCAGTAGCACTTCAGCTGCTGATTGCCGAACGGCTATGCATTTATTGTTGCGTGAAATGTTGATGGGTGATTTTGGTGTCGCAAGTCCAGACGAAGGCGATAAATCGGCATCAGATCAAATTATCGATAAGATGTTAATTGTCCAGCAAGTCAAAATAACGGATCTGGATGGTAATCTGCGAACTGTCTATCCATCCAAAACTGATTTAATATTTGATGAAGGACTCAGTATTATGGTGGAGCGTGAGTGATTTACTTATTTATATTTTTTTTTTATTTTTTTTATTTTTTTATATTTTTTTATTTCCATTTGTTGTGATCCTGAACAAAAAACGAAATTTCTTTGAAAGAAAAATTATGATGCGAAATTGTTAACCCCCCTTGAAGATAAAGTTTTCTATTGAATTATGTTTGGAAGCGATTCATTAAATGATTTCTAATTGATTAAAATAAATTTTTAATTTACTGGCGTCTTTGAATTTGTCAACGAACGCTCTTTAGTTTTTCAGATATTTATAGAAAATAATAAAAATGCAAAAATGGTTCTAGAGACTATTTGCATTCCAACACCCCCACCCCCACCCCCCTTAAAAGAAGAACAGACCGAAGAAATACAAGAACAACACAATAAAGTCATCATCATCACCAACAGGCCATTTGTAGTTCCATTAGGGAGAATAGTCGTAAGTTTCAACTTCAGATAATCAACGAAGCTAAAATTGGTTCATCTACTATCTAATTGTCCGCTGAAGCTATACTCAGGAACATGGAATTATACTGAGGATATATTCCAAGTCTTAAGCATTTCGTTATTATTCCAATAGATTTCAAGAGAATACTACCCGCAAATGAACCAAAATGGTGTATACAGTATAGCGAGACATAGTTCGGCCTGCATATGCTAGAGATTCTCCATAGAAGCCAGTAGATTTGTTAAGAACAGAAGAAATCTGTTCGATTGTTCTTTGATTCCGTAAAATCTTCAAGAGATGCCTGAAGAAGAAGAAGAAGAAAAAAACGCCACTCCACATATAGACAAGCATAGAGTTTATTTCTTTAAAGTACGATTGTTCCAAGAGCAAACAGCGCGCAATAGTTTTTAGAATTATAATAAAATATAAAAAAATTTCTTATTAAAAATATGTTGGAGAGTGATTTTGTAGTGTATTTTGTTCATTAATACATTAATTCCGTAGAGCAGCCTTAATTTCATTAAGTAGCATCGATCCGACAACCATTTTCTCACAATTCACAGCTATCACTGCATTCCCGTTGGTCACTTCGACAGTTATCAAAACTAGACTTTTCGATGTCACTGTTTGTCCGGCAAAATTCAGCACAGCCTGATCGCCACTTGGTATGCTGGCCACATTGGCGCATTCAAAAATTTTCTGTTGGAATGTTCGTAGATTGATGAGCGGATCGGCAATGGCAAACGTGTACGAATGTTCGTTCATGCCACGCAATTTGGCCCGTTCCTCTTTAAAAATCTCGTCGGCCATTGTTACCGAACGAATAAATTCGCCGACAGTTGATCGAAGCGTTGCCTTTGCAATGCCCTCACTGGATTTAATTTCAAAATTAATCGGTTGCGTAGAATCATTGAAATCGATGCCTAGCATACCGTGTTGTGTTGCCTTCGGTGCCAACTGAGTAATGATGGCAAATTCATTGAGTTGCATACCGCCGGGCAATGAATGCTGACCGATTTGAATGTTTTCCAGATCATTGTTTGAGTGATTTGTAAATTGAAGCTCAATTGAAACCATGCTGGATGAAAATAGATGAGGCGATCGTGTAAATCGATATGTCACACCCAGTCCGTAGCCGGTGACTTTGTTGATCAGCTCGATGTTGGTGAATGGCATAAAACTGGGACCAACTAATTCGATTCGATTTGATAGACCACCTGGAAAGGCTGGCGTCATCGGTGTTAAGAAACCACCCATTGAAGGTGTCATAATTGGTCCGACCGGAGCAATATCCTCTAAATCTAGCAACAAATCAAAATTACTCTTTTTCTCCTTTACGTCACTTCCATTTTGTTTTTTATTTCTAATTTTCTCATTTGCTACTTCCTCTTCATGTTCATTATCATGTTCTTCTTCTTCTTCTTCTTCAGACGATGTTTCTTCGTCTTCCTCACTGCTATCTTCACTGGATGTTTCCTCATCAGATTTAGTACTCGTATCGGTTTCATCACATTCATCTGATGACGATTTTTTATCATTTTCCGTGGCCACAATTTTGTTTACCTTTTCGGTGCTAGTTTCATCTTCACTATCACTGCCACCACTGGAATTGCTTGAATAGTCTGACGAGCTATTATCACTTTCCGAATAGAACGAATGCATTTTCTCTTTGGACACCTTTATCGGCGGTTCGACACGTTGAACATCATCCTCGGTATAGTGTCGCACCTCAATTGGTGATTCAACCATACGGACACTCGAATCGGGCGCAACTTCCGGAAAATCCGGTATGTCATGATATCCATTTGCACGCATATTCAAATAGTGGGATAGTGATCCTAATTGAAATTGTTCTCGGCCATGATATTTACTTTCTAGCATTGGGGCTGGTTTTGAGGCCAAAAATATTTTCTTTGCATTTCGTGACAGAATTGTCGATTCACCGCTGGCCGGAAAGATGAATTGTCTCAGAAATCGGGAACGATCACGGATATCATAGTTTTGATCATATCTAGCTAAATTGAATATATACTGACATAGGAGTTTTGTCTGATCGGGATTGGTAAGAAATAGTTTGACAGCCAAATTTAGTACTTGCAGTTTAACAACTTCTTCCTATGGCAGAAAAGAGAACTTAAACTTAAAAAAACGTGACTCTCTATAACATGGACGGATTCGTTTTACCTCGTCGATAAATGTTTTGGCCATTTTTCGTAATACATCCGGAGCAATCTTTGGAATTTTCTCATTATACTCTCCGATAAGCCATAAAATTGATGCCCGAGCTGCTGGCACAGTTATAAAATCAAGAAGCTTTGCCATCTGAGAGATAATTTCAAAATGATCGGCTGCCTGCGTTTGAAGCAGTTTCTTGATGACCACAACACTTTCGGCCACCACATATTCTGCAATAATATTATTTATCAAACATTTACTAGCTAATTAAAACTCATAAAATAGCGATTACCATCTCGGTTAGACAATAAATGAACCAAACCACTAAGGCATGTTTCGGTAACTTCTTTAATTGATGCAGCACATCGTCCAATTGCCTGTATTGTGGCGGCCACAAAATCTTTGTCATTGCTACTGATGTACGTTTGGAATTCACGTAGAATAACTGAAATGCTCGTCTCGGTGGCTAGATTTGTTAAAATTTCTAATTTTAAGAGTTTCAGATGCGTTGCATCACTAGTCCGGACAAAAAACGATTTCATGTACGGCTCGAAT
This sequence comes from Platyura marginata, assembly GCA_026745375.1. NCBI lineage: Eukaryota > Metazoa > Arthropoda > Insecta > Diptera > Keroplatidae > Platyura > Platyura marginata. The sequence continues at coordinate 57,960 of JANSTT010000008.1, forward strand.
ATAGATTTTCTCTGGGTGGACATTGAAGCGATGCACGTCAGTACGACACTCTGGACTTCTTTGTGACTTCTCAGCAATCGAATCAAAGCCTTTGCCACAATATTAACTTCATTTCGTGGTGCAATGTGATGATACAATTGTGCCACTGTCATGACAACGGATGCATTGCGACTCTGTAGCAATGGTTTGGTTTGACGCAGAAGTAACCGATGATCGCCGTCCAATGAGTAGGCCGATTTTTTCGGAGACTTTATCGCATTCAATTTACTACTTTGTTCATCGGACTCCGATGAGGTCTCATCATAGAATGGTTTATCGGAATCCTCAATTTCATAATCATCTAAATTAGGATCCGTGAATTGTGTCCGAGCATACCGTGTCAGCATATTAATGATAATAATTTGACCCCATTCATCCACATCCACCAGTAGATTGCACAGTTTTCGGTAATTTTTGTGTATTAAATCAACGCGTTCGGGGCACACCTCCTCAAATGCCATTACAGCCGAACCAACTACAAGAGTCGTTCGATCCGATAGTAGCTTTTCGATGACCGTTATTAACTCCTCTTTTTGCTCTTCATCCAAACTGTACAGTTTCGGTATTGCATGAGCAGCAGTTTTCCGAACATATGGACTCATATCGGATGCGGAATCTCTTATTGCCAACATAACGATTGGAACAATCATCGATACACGAATACTCGATAGAACACGTAGTGCACCGGCACGAATTAATTGATTTGGATCTTTTAGTGCTCTTTGAAATGTAGAAATTGACAATAGTGCAAGATCTTGCTGTTCCTCGGCATATCGTACCAAATACACATAGACCAATTTTTTAACTTCAATATTTTTCGACACAACATTTTTGACAACAGCAGGAAATAGATCGGATGCATCACGTCCTTTAGCAATCATTGATATTATCCGTTTCATTGCTTCTAATTTGAGACTATCCTTATTGCTATCGAGCATCTGTTTCAGATCATCGTGTCTATGGAATGGTGCCGAGGTGAGTGTACAGAACAATTCAATTTTAGTGCTTATGGCAGAAATGGAGGAAAAACTTACTTTTTGTAATCTGCATGAAAAAATCCACCAGATGCAGGATCACTGGCATAGTCTGCATCTATGCCAGCAGGTCGCTCATTGCTATACGAATTCATACTCTGCAGAGCGCCTACACCAACGGTGGATCCCGACGATAGCATTTTTTTGGCTTCTAAGAAATAAATATTTTTTTGTGTAATTAATTTAATGAAATTATAGGAAAAGATGTAATTAATTTAATTTCGTGTTGACACTTCGACAGCTGTTTTCCCCCTATAAACGCGACACGTCGAAATTTTTTACAAAATTGTAATAGATTTTATTTTACCGGGCCGTGCTGCCGTTTACAACACTTTTTCTTTATGCAATTAGTCCGTAACGTTGTTTACTCTCTCTCTCTCTCTCTAACTTGTTCAATTGCCGTATATGCTATTTCATTGTTAATTGGACTATTTTAATGCAATGAGATTATACAACGAGGGCTGCCACATTTTACTTGAATGCTCTTTTCAAAAAAAAATAAATAAAATTCTTGCTTATTTCGGAGGAAGGGCAACTCTTGAAGTGTCAAATAAAATTAATTCATTATCGGTTTTTCGGACTAAGGGAGTAGAAATAAATACAAAAACCACTTTTTTGTGTAAACTTTCATTAAAATTATTGGGCTACACTTTACGCAACGAAGTAGATGGAGATGTGGGAGGGGGTTAAAGGGAAGGGGGCGATAATAATTGATGGACAGTTAGCGGCGGTCATTCCACCCCATTTCTTGATGAAAAAAACATTTTTATACTTTAAATTTAAAACTCCATTACATACTTTAACATACATTAAAGCTCCATTACTACTCGCACTTTCCCAACTCCTCTATCTCATATTGCTACGTAAAGTGTAGTTACACCAAATCATTATACTTTCACAATCAACAGTAAAAAACAACTTTCAAACTTATTGGCTAGATTTTATGTGCACCTCGTTATAATGCTTCTGTAGAAATTCATCTTTTGTAAATATTTTTTTGCACGGCGAGCACATATAGATTTTTCCATGAACTGCTTTTAATATATCCTTATTTACTTTGATAAACACCTGTTTCGGTTGTACATTTGGTTGTACCAGAGATGTTGTCTGTTCCATCTGAGATGTTGCAGTGTTCTTTGCCGTCGTATGTGATTCCGTTTCCGAAATAATATCGCTCAACAGTATAAGTGGCGGTTGTTCAAACGAATCCAACAATGCATCATCATCATCATCATCATTATCATTATCATCATCTTCATCAACATCATCAACATTGGTATTGGTAAATTTGGAAAATTTCACTAAAGGCATCCCACCCGGATGTGTTTTTATATGTAAATTATAATTGATCTCGGACGAATATTGTTTGCCACATGTATCGCATCTGTGTGCTAAATATGTTACATGAGATGCTCGATGTTCAATTTCTTCCAATTCATTGCCCGTTTCGGTTGTCGCACAAATATCGCATCGATACAATTTCTCGGTTGTATGATTTCGTGTATGCATATCCAATGTGGCTTTTGTTAGAAATGTTGAACTACAGTATGTGCATTTCATTTGAATGGGCGGCGCTCTGGGCGCAATTAATTGTTTGTCCGATTTACTACTAATGACACTCTTTTTGTGATGTAGTCTATCCATATGAAGACTTAGCAAGTGTTTTGTTTTACATAATTTTCCACAAATTTCACACTCAACCGAAGAGTTGTGAGAGTTTTTCTTGTGATAGTATAGAATACCATAATGCGAAAAACTACGACTGCACAACAGACATTTGAATGGTTTATCGGCGGTTGTAGGATGTGCCTTGAAATGTTGCAAAAATGCTGACCACCAATAAAATGATTTGCCACATAAATCACACGTATATGTGCTACGTTCATGGGATTGCTGATGGGATTTCAGATAGGATCGTGTGGCGAAAAATTTCTCACATTTGGTGCACTGATGCGGTTTCAACTGTTGATGAAATCTGATATGGCCTCGAATGTCACGACGTCTCTCGCCACAAATTTCACATAAACTTTTATAATCGGCAGATTCGGATTTGGAATTTGTATCGTTGCCATAGTATTCATCGAAATCGGACACGTCAACGTGAATCTTGGTGTGCGATGTTTTTAACTCCTTTCTCACAAAACATTCACAACATATGTCGCATATGAAACATTTTAAAACCGAATGCGTTCGCATATGATCCATTTGGCCGATAGTTGTTGCTAGAATATTTTTCTCGCACTTTGTACACATAAATGGTCGATTGACCATATGTTGTTTCACGTGATCTTTTAACCAAACATCATCCGGTAATTCTTCGTCGCATATGTCACAGTAATTGCTGTAATACATACATTCAGCGTTCATAGATTTATGGGTGTAATATGCCGTGTAAGAATTAAAAGTCATCGAGCAGCATTCACATGTAAGAAAGTTGAGATGTTCCTCTGGACCTAATCCTTCTTCCAAATTCACTGATGTCGAACTTGGCTCTGGTATTCTATAAAATTAAAAAAAAAACCCCAACCCAGAGCAACATATAAAATTGGTGAATACAAAGATTTATCATCAATACTCACCGTTCAATCAATTCTTCCACAATATATTCATTCATATCAAAGGAATTGTGTAGAATTGCTTGAGAATTTATTTTATCATCATCATCATTTTCATCTAGATCATCATCATCATCATCTTCATCCTCATCATCATCATCATCATTATCATTATCAATATGAATATTTTCATTTTTGTCAATATCCTCAAATAACCTGTAGCAGAAAAATATTAAAGTGAATCAGAGATAGTCAATTGGTATATCACGATCCTACTGTAAAAGCTAACAATTTTTAACTAAGAACGAAGCACAAAATGATAAAATGTAATTCAAGGCTTAGAACTGGTTACACAAAACATATTGAATTCTAAAATACCAATACGTCAGGAGTGCACCTGGTACAGCCTACAAATAGAATTAAACATTTTTGCATAAGATAATTGAGTGTGTGTGACATGGTAGACATACTTGAGATAGTAAATAGCAACTACATGGAATCCCTGCACTAGATCAATAAGAAAAATCCCGTTTCGCTTACTTCACTTACCATTTACTCATATTCTCTTTGTATGACTTGTATTTATCAATTAATAATGGATCCTGGTACGGTTGATCTGAGCCCATTTGTAATGTAGGAACCCAATCGGTATGGCAATAATTTAAAACATTCGCCGGTTTACCTACAATTATAAAAAAATTATTTGTACATCCTAATCAAAATGTGCTTGTGCTTTAGATAAATTCCTAATTTACCTAATAAAAAATGTTTATTACAAATAAAAATATTTTCTTCTGTGTGTGATATTTTTATTGGGATTACATCCAGCCATGCTTTTCGTCTTTTCTGTTCAATAATTTTTTGTGATGCCGACATATTTCTAAAAATGTTGGAAAAGAAAATTATTTATTCGATTTTTTTCATTTTAGTTCACTCCTTGTTCCATTGTAGATCAGTGATTAAGACTGTGAACTAACATGCGGCTAGTTCTAAAGAGGTTTATTTTCAAGTGAACTTTATCAAGAAGACATTTGGATCTGTGTTCCGGTGTTTAACCTGAGAACGGGAATTTTAAATTCAATCTTAATGAGTATGTCCTTGCCCATAATTACACGTTTAACATCCTATGCACAAGTTAAAATGAAATGACCTGGCTATGGAGTGTAAGAACAGTAATTTAGTCAATGTTCTGTGGTGGATCGACCATCGGCTTGATGATAAAAATGCTAATAACCAGGAGATGCAATTGTACTTTATACCTATAAATGTGGAATAGGAATCGAAATATCGTACAGATAGAATTTTGTGTTCCGGTGATCTACAACACATAAAGATGATTAAAAAAATACCGAGAAGTATCGAATTTAAATGTGTTCTAGTAGGGTCTTTTCTTAATTAAATTTTATAATTAAAAAACAAGTTAGAAAATTATAGTCAAAACTTTATAAATGCATCCAGACATTAATCCTAACAATTGCATCCAGACATGAATCCTAACAATTGCATTTAATATAGAAATTTGTGGGTGATAGTACTGAACTGATTGACTCCAAAAGAAAAACACATAAAAACACTTACACATAATCAGTGGGCAAATGATACAGTCTAAATGATGCATCATTGCTTGGATCTAGACTATAGCAACCTTTTACTGAACACGGAGAAATTCGTTCGGCTGGATTTAATATGTCAGATGGTATATATTCAGCATAATCCTCTGGACAAACAGGTTCAGCTAAATACAATGAAATCGAATAATTTATTATGTATTTGAAAAAATCGGTACATATTTTGAAATCTTACCATATCCGAATTTATTAGTTTTGATCGGACCATATCTCATACGACTGTGGAAAGGAACATCTTTATTGTACATATCTTTTGTTGGAACCCAATCTGGATTATGTATATCTTTAAGTTTAGCACATTTTCCTAATAATAAATAAACACAATTAATAGCAACACAGAAACATCAAATATGTAAGGCCCAATTACCGCTTATAAAATGTCGAGAACACACATTTAAATATTTAAATGATTTTGGTTCATATCTACGATTTAAAGCAATGTACCATGCTCTTTGTCTCATTCTGGAGATTTTACGCAATTTATCAAATTTTGATATTGACGGAAATCTGTGCATTGCATACGGCGATGGTGTAGCTTCTTTGCAGTGAAAGACCGCACATGTTTTAGGCATATTTGTTTGGTATCTTCAAATCAAAAACAGCTCAAGAAATGTATGTTCAATATCGCTAAAATTCGTAGATTGTCTTTCACTATAATTTTTACTGTTTCGATGCCAACATTGCCAAATCAGCTGTTTGATAGTGTAATCTACAATACTAGTTGGAAGAATTCCGAAATGGGCATGGTTAGATTCCAACTAAACCTGTGCTTAAGTTAACCATAATAAAAAGATTTGTTTATAATAACAATTTTAGAAACAGCATTAAGTTTTTCTGTAATGACATATTAAACATTTAATTATTAAACTCATAATAGAATTAAAAAAATATTTACATTGCATAACCTCAATCGAGAACAAATTGGTTTTTATTTGAAGAAAAAATATTAAATTTTACTGGTGCACTCATATATTGGAAAAATATGTAAAAAATGATTGTCTCGTTGTTTAATTTTGAATTTATTTTTAATAATATAACATATCAGCAAAAACCATTATGAAAAAAAAATGTTGCGCTTTGCGCGTTCAATTTTGACATTTATATTTTAAAAAAAAAATCTAATGCTACTATTCACCGCAACACAACAATGGCGTTAGTTTACTCGAACTATTTATAATTATCTCCTGGGACTCAGATTTAAAAAAAGACTTTTATTTGAAGGGATCTTCAAATATGCAACAACAAAAACATGTGGATTAGACTTTTTAGTATATTTATTTAATTATTTTGCAAAAAATGCCTTTAATATTATTATCCGGATTTCCAAGCAGCGGTAAATCGACCAGAGCTAAAGAACTCCAACAATATTTTATTAGTCGTGAGAAAAATGTCATAGTTATCAGTGAAAATGTGGCCGTTCCCATAGCTGGATTTGAGAAAAACAATCATTTCACCGATTCCCATAAAGAGAAACAAATTCGTGCCGTACTCAAATCAGATGTTACACGTCATTTAAACAATGAAAATCTGATTATATTAGATGCAGGCAATTATATTAAAGGGTATCGTTATGAATTGTATTGTACAAGTAAATCAATTCAGTCAACACAGTGTACGATATTTTGTGCTATTCCAAAGGATCGAGCATGGGATTTTAATATAAATAGACCGAGCATAGAGGATGCAAACAGCAGCCCAGATCATAATAATAATAGTAACATTTCCTATACAAAAGAAATATTTGATGCGTTATTTTTGCGATTTGAAGAACCAAATGGAAATAATCGATGGGATTCGCCACTATTTACAGTATTTCCAGATGGTGAACTGAAATTTGATGAGATTTATAGTGTACTGTATGAAAAGAAACCACCGCCACCTAATCAATCAACACAGGATGTAAGACAAATTAAATTTTGTATAAACATTTTATTTGGTATTTTTTCCTTTCAATTTAAAACTACGATTAGTTTTGTCATTACAAATTTATCATTATAGATTTAATTAAAATACAAAAAAAAAAATTCAATTCAGCTCTTCTTAAAATTAAATAATCGTTTCATTATTAGATTTTATTTATTTCTGCTTGTTTTTGATGTTAAAAAATAATATTATAAAATATGTAGGTATTTTGTTCATCATTACACAATTATTATTAAAAAATAAAAAAAAAAAAAAACTAAATTAAAAAAAAATCTATATTCTAGGTCCCACTAAGTGCATCCAATTATCTATTCGAATTAGATCGACTAACGCAGGACGTTATTAAAACGGTTGTTGCAGCACGTAAAATTGGAATTCTTGGTCCAGTCTCGATAAATGATGGTCTTACCGTTAATGTACCATCCGACATTAATGCCAATCAATTAAATCGACTACGTCGACAATTTTTAAATTATAATAAATTGCATCCGGCTGGTATAGGCAATGTGAATGTTGCTCCACAATTGTTTGTACAATTTTTAAATTCAAATTTTAATAAATGATTTTCATTAATATTAATAATTAATAAAATTTTAAAAATATTTGGATAAATTTTAACTTAAACAAAAATGGTTAGTTTGGTGAGGTACTGTAATTTTCTATATTTAGAGAGAAATATCATCCTGATGTCCATTTTGATCAATTTCTGGTTCTTCGAGAGGTTTTTTACATACAAAAAATACGCTTTCGTATTCACTTTGTTGCATCGATCGAGGATTTTGGGCGTACTTTGTTTTTATTCCGGTTTGGCTTTTCTATAAATGAAAAAAAAAAACCAAAATTAATTCGATAAATATTGATGGGATGTCCCACTTGGAGGGGTTAAAAAAGATCAAAAAAGAAGATGGTGACGACATTTATACAAATTCAACACCATTCTCACAAAATCCACTTGAAAAGACCAGATGGAAAATAAATTTCAGTAAAAATAATTTTTTTCTGCAGAAGACGATAACTCTCTATTTTCTAACTTCCAAGTAGTTCACCTAAAAAACGATTAGGACTCAAATGTTCCTCAAAGAAGAACTTGATGAGAGATCGATAACAAAAAAGGACCTGGTTCATTCTACAAGGGAACATATGGCCTCCACATATCCTCTGAAACGAACTCTGTTTTGTAATCAAACACCAGCTGATTACACTCAAAGTATCAAAAGGTCTTTAAGAGTTCCAGCTTCTAGCCCATGCTTAATAATTAATAGTTTAACAATGGAATAAAAACATTTGGAATCTACTTGGAACTCGTGGCTGTTTTTCAAAATCATTTGAATTACACTCAATACCAAAAAAAAAAAGAAAAAATCACTCACCAAAATCTCAAAACCAAATGCCTTTATGATCAATAGTAAATCTTCATAGGTCGGTTCTATGCTCCGTTCATTTAATACGTCACTATAGTGATACAGTAGCGGTCCAAGATTTACCCAAATACCTCCAGGCTTAAGAATTCTAAAAAAAAACAAAAAAAAAACCAAAATTATTTGATTGTAGTATAAAAAGAATCCAAACACAGTGTGCATCTAACATATCTTGAGGGTATTTGCATACTTAACATTAAATGATAAGAAAAATGTGTAACAAATAACAAACAAACAATTTTTCTTGATAATTATGATTTTGAATAAGAGTTGATAGATTATTAAATGAATAAATAATTTATCATTACTACTACGTCTACATTTACATCTTCTATGTACATAAATAGAAATGATACACCAGTAAATTTGTTATTTAATAAGAAAGAAATTTACTTGTAAATAGCTTCAACAAACTCAGCTACATTGTTTGCACAGTCAATAAAAAAACATGTTGCCACACAGTCCCAAAAGTTCCAATCTGTATAAACCTATCAAACGGAACAAACATCGAGATGACATGATCATTGAGAACAAAAAATAAATAAATATATTTCAACAAATAAATTACGTCAAGAAAATCTCCGGCAATCATATTAAATTTTCCTCTTGGCGGTGCCTGTGTAGGACTTACATCGGGAAATGTTATTGATCGTACTTGATCCTGTCGCTTCAAATTATTAACAAATTGATGAACATATGGATAGATTGTGTATTGATTCTCAATGATACACTTGTTCAGGACAAAATTCGATGCAAGTATCATGAACAATGAGAATTCGTTTCCTTCGCAAAAAAATCCACGACGAGCAAATTCATACGTAAGACGACCAAGTCCAGCTCCAGGAACTAAAATTTTGATTTTGCTTATGTCTCTAAAGGGTAAAGGAAAAATGAGATAATTTCTTGTTATTTCGGTATAGAAATTCAATTACATTTCGTTTGGATTATAAAACGAAGTGATCTCATCTATAATGGGTTTATAGCATTGTCGTCTCTCATCCTCACCATCCGAACTCCAATCTCTGGCGAACTGCTTTAGTGTAATTTGAACCTTTAATAATTTAAAAAGTTCAACCGGCTGAACAATAGTGAGGGGATATATGTAAAAACAAACCAATTTCAATATTCTTTTTTTCTCTTTTGTACAAAAAAATATTATTTTTTTTTTGCTTTTAGCTAGCACAGTTACCAGGGTACAACTTACCTTATCCAAATCAATTGATCGAACCTTGGCTTTTGTATCATTTTGCGGTTTCACATAGGGTTGATTATCATTGTCAAATAATTTATCGACATCTTGAATTATTTTCCGTATAATTTGATGATTTTCATCGATACAGTACCGAATTTTATTTAGATGGTCTCGGTACGCCGACAGCATTTCCTGATGACTGGTCGGTAGAGTGTTTAAATACATTTCTGTATTATTGACACGGCTCATCGAGTAGGATCTAAAGTTGAAAATATTAATAAAAAAAATTATATGAACCAAATAAGGTTATATAGATCCAATAAGAACGCATTGTACCAATTACCTATAATGCTTGAAGGCAGCCAAAATCGAGAGGAAGGATGTTTGTTCCTCTTCAATATCTTCAGGATTTGTGGAGCGAAAGTGTCTTTCTTCAAAATCCATTGTTTTATTGGATCAAATATACTTTTTTTAAATAAAAAACTATTTCTTTCAATACGATCGGGGGAAACAAAAAAAAATCGCGTTTCTTTTGTCCAAATCCCAAAATCAAATAAAAAAAAATTTGACAAAACAAATGAAGTCAGAAGTCCCTGCAAAGAAATAGCGTTACAGAACTGTCACATTGTTCTTATTTTGTTCATTTATGAATGAATGTAATATTTAAATTAAAAATTTATTAGAAAATGTTGCAAATTGTTTATAAAGCAAATTGATAATTGAAATAATTTAATGAAAAGTTGTGGTTATAAATTCTCTATAAATAATTGAAGGGACTTGTAATTTTTTTCTAGCATAATTGGTAAACTGTCAAATTATTTTCACGCTGGGATTTTTAGCATGGTGGCAAAGGTGGCAGTGGTACAACTTGTTAGCATGTCCAATTATTAATTTATTTTTATCAATATTTTAAATACTTTATAAGTAAAAAAATAGTTTTTAATAGGATGTTTAAATTGTGGCATGTTTCATTATTATTGTTGATATGTTGCAAGCAAATACATTCATTTTTTGATCCAATAACGATCACAGCCGGCGCTGCAGCATTAGGAGCGTTAGGATATAATTATGATTATTTAAAGCAAAACACATATTGTGTTTATAGAGAATGTTGTAATGATAACTACATTCCAATTAGGATAGATGGTACAGATATACATACATGTTATTTTTCCCACTTTTGTACTTATTTCTAATTTTACTATTTTCAGAATTAAAACATGATCTGGATCGAGTATTATTTGGTCAACATATTGTCGAACAGACGGTTATACCGGCTCTAGCATCACATTATGCAAATCTAAATACCTCCAAAAAAGCACTGGTAATGAGTTTTCATGGTTCCACTGGAACGGGAAAGAATTATGTAACTGATCTAATAGTTAAAAACCTATATAAGAAAGGTGTCGAGAGCAAATATGTTCACAAATTTTATGGCAGAAATGATTTTCCAGTAGAATCTGATGTACCAATTTATCAGGTTTGTACTTTTTTTATTTGTTTCAGGTAGTAGCATATCTACATGTTTTTAATAATCCAAAATAAAATTACGCTCATTCGGAGAACAAAAATCCTGCCTTATCAGATAATTTTGTAGGAGGAACTTAAAGCCAAAATCAAAAAAGCTATCAATGATTGTTCCCGATCTTTCTTTATATTTGATGAGGTGGAAAAAATGCCACCAGGAATCTTTGACGCAATTGTATCGCTATTAGAACATCATCTGACAGTAAATGGTTTAAACTATCGAGAATCAACATTTATATTTCTCACCAATGCAGCAGGTAATCGAATAATATTAAGAATGTATACGAAAAACTTTTATCTGCACGAAAAATATTTCATATTAAGGCAATGAAATCGGTGATAAATTACTTCAACTAATGCATAGCGGAACATTACGTGAAGATACAAAATTACACCATTTTGAGAAGGTTGCCGAAGTTGGAGCATACAATGTACTCGGCAAGTAGTTTATTGATAAACATTAATTCATTAAGCTTAGTTTTCCATGTTAGACAGCATCATCACCATCAAGATTTGATATAAATTCAATGGTTTCGTCTTTTTTCTCATATTTTTTTAAACACATAGGAGGTCTTAAGAAATCGGCTATGATTGAATCAGCCGTAATCGATCATTTCATACCATTTTTGCCACTTGAAAAACGTCATGTTGTCAAATGTATTGTACAAGAATTTTTAATATACGGCAAACATCCCACCGAAGAAGAAGTCGAGTATGTTGATTTAATTTTTTTGTCGCTTAAAGACAATTATAAATTAATTAAAATTTTGTAGAGAAATTGCTACCAATGCAGTAACATACTATCATAATACATTCTCAACAATGGGATGCAAGCGTATGAGTAAAAAAGTTGGAATTGCTGCAGCCACAACGAAATGATTTTCTAATTTTATTAAATATTTGTTACAAGGCATTATTTTTTTAAATTAGTATTAATAATAATGCAATTTTTTACGAGATCCAATTTTTTAATGTTTTATTAGGTCAACGAGGTCAATAGAGAGTCCTTTGTTCTCGTAGTGCTCCGTCATTAAATAGTGATATTATTAATATAACATTAATAACACACTTTTCATTACATTTTAACCAAATATTTCGAATAACAAAAACATATTTTTACTTAATTTTTGCATACAATTCCTTTCAGCGATGAATATTATTGAACCCCATCTGGTTGTTTTATTTTGTGATGGAAAACATCGTCCCCCATTGATAAAACCATCTGAACTCTATTAATTCAATGAAAGCAGGGTGAGGCTGTGTCTTTATATGGAATTCATAAAATACCTGCACTGTATTTGGAGAATAAGGTAATTTTTAAAGTGAAGATTTTATGTTTTTCATTGGAGGATGTACATTGTCCCATACACACACAGCAATATCTGAAATAGTGAGCAATATTTTTAAAAGAATTTTTTTTCAATCCAAACAGATCAGGTTCATTGAATAGTGATGCCATTGTGGTACTAGTATACTTTCATCTAGTGCTAGAGGTAGACTCCAGACATTCATAGTCACCCTAGAGCCTAGAGAGAGCTTTTAGGCAATGAAAATATCTTTAGGTAAGATTGGCAGATTTTTGTGCTTTCTATTTGAAAGAGAAAACAATACGTCCCATATACGAGACTGCCTTGAATATTCATGAAGCTCTGAACATCGCAGGGTGGTACATTCTGAGAGTTTACATGAGGCTTACTCTTAAAACTTAACTTACTTAAAACAATGACGGCTTTGACATTTGGTAATTTACGCTGTGGTGGTAGTGCGACTATCGTTTTCAAGAGTAAGCCCTTTGTTCATGGTCAATGGTGATCTGAAGGCTGCATTTGAATATTAGACTGCATGCAATCAGTTTTTGTCAGTTATCTACTAAGTCTAAGAACCTTTTCATTGCCTCTCGACCACCCTCGGTAGAACAGTTCATTTTGAAATCCTAATCTGAGTAATCATAATGCATAATTATTAAAGACACAATTTACAATATAATGTAAAGTATTTGATTTATTTGCAAAAGTATAACAAAAATAAAATAATAATTATGTATCTACATTCATGTACTTCTAATTTAACATCTTCCAAATGCCAAAAGACGAATCTTCTTAAAAAAAAAAAAAAAAACAAACAAAACACCAACAACACAAAGTAACTACACTAAAAATTACGATTCAAGTACATGATTCAAATAGGCAATATAACAAATGGCTAATTTTAGGATTTCAATTTTGCTCAATTTCTTATCGGGCGGCAATGTCGGCAACAATTTTCTCAACTCAGAAAATGCGACATTAAATGCTTCCACACGAATTCGTTCACGCGTTGCATGAGCTGTTCGATATTTTTGTGTTGCCCGTCGGCGTCGTCGTCTTTCCTCCCGTGTCAAACCGACCAAATCGGATGGTTGCAAATGATGACTAATTGCCAATGTTCGACGTCGTGGTATACTTGGATTTGTCACCGGTATATTTTCACATGCTAAACCCAAAAATGATTCCCGACTAAGGGACGTACTTTCACCGGGCATCAAATGATCAATGTCGTACACCATCACTGAAAATAATTATTAAATTAGAAATAGAAGGGTTGAGAAAAATATTTATGTTATAGTTAGATAAATATAATAATTTGTTGGTTAAATAATTACACAGCATCCACCGAAAAACATCCCCTTCATATCTTATTATTGATACAGAAAATATTTTATTTGAACACGGTAAATATTGCAATGAAATCACAAAGAAATTTCCCCTTTGGGAAACATTATTTTCTTTTATTGAACCCCTTTACTGGATAATTTCGGGGTTTTTCTTTCTATTTAATATGGGAATCAGTGAAAAACATGTGTCAAGTAGGTGGTTTTTTAATTGTATTATTCTTCTTATACATACATATGTATGTATATAGGATAAGGATTGTCTGGATGTGTCTATAAATTATATGTTTGGAGCTTTGATCAAGTTTTATTTGCAGTCACGTTTTCCAATAAGCAATAATATTAAATATTTAGGAGTTCAAAGTATGTACCACAACAACATAATAATAAGTAGGTAAACAAAATAAAGGTTTTGCTTTTGCAATGAAAAAAGGGTTGAACAAACCTCATAATACGGCATTGTATTGTGTGTGTATGGTAAAATATAAAAGTTCTTTTGTGGACAATGTTCCATAGTGTAAGGTCTACTCTACATCATCAGGAAGTGAACCTATAATGATCTGTCTATTAGCTTGTGAAATTTGGATGTAATTATCTAACATTTTGGGATGTATTACCGGTAGCTCTCCTACAATACGGTATCCTACAGCACGAAAAGAAAGCGCCACCGTACAGGTTCTGTGAAGAAACAGAAGAAATCCCAATACGAAATGCGGACCTCTCATCGACACAAGGAGAGATTATCTGGGGAATTACTGTCAAGAGGGACCTCACTCAAGATCCTAAAATTCCTAAAGGAAATTGGACTTGGTCTACGAAGATCTATGTAAGAAGGAGGGCACAATAGATCGCTAAATACAGGTCGAGATGCATTGATCACCCCCAACAATCTACAATTTACAATCTTCTTTGTAAAGCATTAAAATTGACTGCCAAAACATTTCCTTTTTTTTTAGGAACTCTAATAATTGAAATCATGTTTCAGAATTTCAGACATTGTAAACTGGAAGGTTGTTATTGATTCCATAAATTGAGTGAGAAATACACATTGGAGGAAACCTACATTTCTTTCCTTGGTATTTTTCATTCAGTTTAGTTTTGAGAATTATCCAATTTCACTCACATATTTCGTTCTCTTATCTCCATCTTATTTCTTAAATTCACCCACCAAAAAAATATGGAATTTATTTTTGAAATAATTAATAATAAACATTTTATTTATAGGTATGTGTGAGGCTATAGCAATTGAAAGACATTAGTTAGCGGATTGAAGGTGCATTTGAAAGAGTTTTATTTCGTAAAGTTCATTGAATACTTAAGACTTTTACATCTGATATTGCGATTACCAAATCTAGATCTCTACTAAACGGATTTCTAGGTATTATTTTATTATTTTAGATGTCAATAATCCTTTTTGCAATCGGTTCGCTTCTAGCAATCTGGTGAAATATCACTTGTGATTTACGAGACCATCAGCGGTCTCAATTATGAACACTAAACACTTTTCACAATATAGATTAGTACCTAATCTACCGATCCCATTTCTATGTAAGACTTAGAACATTTTCCACTTTCCATACATATTCACTTGAATTTAATAATTCGACTGTGATTCTTCATACAATATGCTAGAGATTTCTTAACAGTCTCAAATATAAAATCGGGAGACGGCTATCTAATTAATTTAAGAAGTTTAAATCTAATAAAGTACACCATGGCCCGTTTTAAAATTATAATACAAAACTCACTTAAATTGTATATTCAATCAAGACGAGTAATAACAACAAAATAAAAAACTACTAAATTGGAATTTGTTCACACTCTAGCACTGATATCCGATAATATCATTTGTCTGTCAGCAGCATGTATCTAATAAGACTGAATCTATTCAGTTGGATAGCATCAATTTTATCCTCTGAACAATTATACAAGACGCAATTTATTGTTCGTGTTGTTCATACTCATGTTGACTTTATGGTTGTGTTGTGCAGATCTCCAATAGACGACGAACGAATTTCATTGGTTGCTAGGGGGTTGCAGCATCCATACTGTAATAGGGTGAAATTGAACAATCACAGTGAAGCGGATTGTCAGAGGCCACACCCGCCATTATGTTATGGAATGTATAAAATGTATCCGGACGTGGACATTATGTAGGTATGTATGTACGTACATATATAATTCTTATGCTTACGACTGCTTCTTATTTATATTTCAATGTTTAAGAGTTTATTCGACAAAATATCTAGAAAGATACATGTTTTTTGTATAAATTGAGTTTACATTATTTAAAAATGATCGAAATACGTCTAGAGTGAGTATTTAAATAGAATTTATTCCTTCGGTGTTACTCCATACATTATATATCGAGAGCATATACAGGTATTTAGATCCAGTTTATTTATTATTACTAACAAATATTTTTCCAGTAATAAAATCCCACGTGGTAAAAGTGCCAAAAGTATATTTCCAGACAATATAACATTCTGCGAAGAAATCCTATTGGGTAATAATCTTTTGTGCTGTGTCAGAACTTAAGCAATATGTCTAAAGGATTTTGTCGCACTCTTCCTAACATCAGAAACTGAAGACATTGTCTAGAAAGATCAGCCACATATAATTTAGCTATTCATTTAGCTCTAAGCGGCGATTGCAAATGAGAAATATACTTAACTATAAATGTTTTAGAAGTTATTGATGACCCATAAATGTTCTCTTTTTGTATTGTAAACGCTCGGGCCTTTCTGCCTTTCTCTCTCTTATCAGTGCACAAAATTGGAAAAAAACTTGAAGAATATCTTTAAACGATAAATGTCTCCTATATAGCGATTACTACGCTAGGAATATGAGCATGATAATTCATATCTTAGCAAAAACATTTCGCATTCCAGAGAAAAGTTACTTCCGGATTTGAAGTGAATGAAACTTCGAAATATGTCGCATCGTACAAATATTTCTATAAGGATTCCATCGGTCTAAGGCTAAGACGTTTCATTAATGATACCCCATATTATACAAGAGTCTAGAACCACACATAATAGTTTAGTTGTACATACCTGCACAGTGCACGTACATGTAATTTTTAATTTTACCTATGTGTTGCATGTTTTATAAATGGCCTCTTGTCGTGTGCCTGTGCATAAAAATTTCTGGGGTTGACTGGGCATATTTTTATTGAATGGGTATTACATTGTAGATGTTAGATAATGGCAAGGAATCGTCGCTAAGGATATGCGGTAGACATCGATTATACTTATATCCCATGTATAATATGCGGCGTATCCATATTTTCCTGTTGTACTGAATTTTTGTTGTTCTGCGCCTAATAATAGACATTTTTTACAAAATTTCCAATTTTAGACAAAACACATTTACTAAAAATAACTTTTATTTTTATAATATAAAAGAAAAAGCATAGATAGCGATGGGTGTTTCTATCAATTTTTCTAAATTGATTATATTGATGGTGTTTTTAAAAATAGTGAATGGTGAAAATTGATTTTTTTTTTTACATTTTATTGGATTTTTAACTAAAATCAGTGAATTAATATGGCAAGCAATTTTAGTGCAAATCAGGTGGTTTATTTTTCTTATTAATTGTTTATGAAATTTTTATATTATTAAAATAAAACTGATTTATTTGGAGTCAATCGTCTCAGAGCGGCCATAGTCTACAAGTCGAAATACTTAAACAGTCATACTAATGACATTTTAAATAAACCAAAAAAAAAAAATTATTTCAACTAAGGCTAAATATAATTTGGCTCTCAGTCAAATTATTTAAACGGCGCCATAACGGTAGAATACGGAAGTTTGTGTCTAGTCTAGTGTATGTAATATAGTGACATTTTAGGAACCCGATCCTTATTGACAGCAAATTTCTATAGTATCTATACTTAAAACTCATATAATAACAATTGCCGATTACTTTGGCGTAGCTAATAGACATAGTGGCATATTAGGTAATAAAAGGTTTACCTTGTTTAGGAAGTAAAGTGGAGTTTTCCGATCCTTATTTTCAGTAAATCATGAATCAACGTTAAATACCCTGAGCATTGTTGTTGGGACGCAAAATTATCTCGTAATAGTTATATAGTTACTAAAGGCTTCATTTATCCTTAACCTTAACAAAATCCTGACAACAATAGACAACAGATCTTAAAATCGGTAATATGTTAGATTTAAAATGCAACTGCCGCACTGTAAGAAAAATAGAAAATATTCCTATTGAAGCGGTGCGGAGGCGTTGCGGTGCTGAAAAGGTATAAAAATTCTTGTACATTTTTAGTCATTTTTACTTACACCAACGTTTACTCAAATAAATCAGTTAACCCTTCGTCGGTGGCACCATATGATTCTAATAATAAGAATAAATCAAAACAATCATGTTGTTCTATCATTCCTATGGTTAGTTACTTTCTACTTGGTAAAAAAAAAACCTCTTAATTGGTGGCCGATATCTAAGATCCAGTGTGCCCAGCTTAATTTCAGAAATACTAATCTACTGGTTTTGGTTCTTTTTCCAATATCGTTAAATCACAAATTAGACCGATACTGGACATTATTTTTGTCTGACCTACTCAACATAACGAATTAATAAATAACTCAAAATGCGACAGTGCTCTAAAAAGCATTTAAAATGGCACCCATCCCATATTTTAATTTAAAAAACAAAATGACTGTCAGTGACAATCTAAATTCTAATTCTAAGACAAAACAACTATGACCTATCCAGCATTGATAGCATTGATACTCATAATAATCCAGATAATAGTATTTTATTCAAATCATACGTTGAACTTAATAAATAATCCAAACCAAATCCATAAATCGAAGAAGAACGTAATGTATATACAGAAAATGGCAACTATTTTTAACCCTAAACTCCGATATCTCCGAGATATCGGCTCACCAGAAACTTTCCAACTAATTTGTGTCACATTTCCATATAATATTAAAAAAAAAACATACAATAAAAAAAAATCGATTTGAATTTTAACATCGAAATGACATGCAATAAAACTTGTGGTAATATTGGTTCTTAATAGTTTCCGTTCATATACATATAGTATGTAAGTAACTAATTTTAAATAAAGCCCGAAAATATCTATGTAGCTATATAAACATTTCATGGGCAAAAAAAAAAAAAAAATAAACCAAAGAAAAACAAAATGATGACATGAAAAAAATACGAATTTGCCAAAAATAGATTTTCCAAAAGAAAAAAAAAAACCAAAAAAGAAAAAAACCTTTTGCTTTTGAATTGTGCCTACAAAGGATTAGTACCAAGGTGGAAGTCGATGAGATTTAATCGAGACATATTTGTTCCGTATAAAAAACTACATGGTTTGAACAAGGAGGGGGTGAAGTGAAATTCGATTTAATAAATTTCATTTTGTGTTCTTATTTGAATTTGAATACATATCACGAACTTTGTGCATTCTTATAGGATAATTTCTAAAGTGTACGTATAGTGACACTGTGCGACACCATAAATTTTGTGGATATTGGAATTTTATTGAAAAGTGTTATTATTTGACAACAACAAAAAAAAAAAAAAAACTATTTGATAAAAGGTGGGCAGTTACTTCATTGTTTATACTAAATATTCGGTACTGTTTTATTTGTGCATTAGAAATAGTTCATGTCGTTGAAAGAATCGAAAGGAAGTCGATATGAGTGAATCAATTAAAATTAGTAGTTGTGAATAATAATTAATACATTCGGTGTGGGTGTGGGTGTGTGTGTGTTCAATTTAATATACCACATACCATAGCTAATTCATTTTAATTGGTTAATGTTTAATTAATAATTAATTTGTTTTAGGCAAATTGTCTAAAAACTGATTTGTACGGAGTTAAAGTTTAAAATTGTATAATTTTTGATTATTTGATAAAATATTATGAACCAATGAATAATGTGGCGATTGTAAGAAAAAAAGGAGAATTTTGAAAGGAAAACAAACTGAACCGAACTACAGCTTTGGAAAGAAAATGTAATTTTAAATCTATGGATTTTTCTAATTTTTCCAAACATACATATAATAACCGAATTAAGGCAAAGAAAAAAAGAAGTTTAAAAAAATGAGCAAAATATAGAGATTAGCTACACCTGTACCACGATTCTGGTCCGATGAGATATTTTTCTCACTATGGAATGAGATATAGTGAGAAAATTATCTCATTCGATGGCGATTTCTCACCTGCGCAATCAAGTTTGCCTAAATTCTAATAATAATATGATTCCGTAAAATAACCAACTATGCCACTTGTATCGACATGATTTTTTTTTTTTTTGTATTTCAAATATTTGTTCCCTGGCTCAGTGTATGAGTGTGCAAGTATGCACTTCTGATTTTACACGGTTTCACTATTTATTTTAGGAGATATCTGAGCACTGCGATCCTGATAAAAAGCAACTCCGCTGAACAAAAAAACTCTATTGTCTGTAGGTACTAATATTTCTCATGTGTATAAAAAGTAATCCTTATGGTTTTATCCTTGTTGAAAAAACAAGTAGACTTATAGACTTAAAAATTACTCCAATAAATATTAATAACAATTCAGTGGCTAGATCCCAAGATGCTCGTCATTTTCTGTTTCTCCAAACAATGCTCTATTTATTTTTATTAACTATTCCAATTTTATAGTGCGCTAAATTTCTATTGTACATCTAACTTCATCATCATACGAATAGTTAGAGAAAAAAAATACTTAATTTTATTTTATTTCAACTAATCCATTATCAATTTCAAAATAATTAAATTATTTCGCCAATTACACTCACTTGTTAAACAGACAATTGGCTCTCAAACAGGGGTGAACATCTCAATTTACAATTTTCTCTATACAATATTTGGTGTGGTGTGTGTGCGAAAAGGAGAGAGAATGAATAAAAAAAATAAGATTATTTTCGCTTTAATCGATTTTAAACTCAATTAGGGTTGTTCGTACATTATTGTTATTTATCCAAAATTGATGTCATCGAGAAGACAAAACTATGCCAATCGGCAATAAAAGAAAAAGATTGAGTTGAGTCCCTGTGGAACCATTTATCACTTTTTTTGTGTGTTTTGTTCTGTCCAAAAGCTCTCTCTGCCATACGTTTCAAAAAGGCAGGTTTGCCATGCATACGTTGTCTCTATGGGCATTAAAATAGAAAATATCCATCCATACTAGCATTCCCATTAAATAAATACCACGTGTGTACCTACATATAGAATTATACTATAGATGGTGTATCTTTTTATTCCTGTATTTATTATAAGGGGATGATACGTATGCATGAAGTAATTCCTTAGTTAAATACTTATTTGGATTAAGGGATGACAATGGAACAAGTGTTACTTTTTTATTGAATCTCATTTTATATGGGGATAGTGTTTAAAGGGCGTTAGAATAGTGTAGGTACGTATGTACATGATGAGGATAATTGGTAGTTAAATATAAATATGTTAAATTTGTGTTTTGCGTGGTTGTTATCTGGATGGCGTATATTTTGTGAAACTTACCCAATCGGGTAGATGTGTGTAAGAAAGTTTTTTTGGAAACAAAATTAAAAAATTCCAACATTTTTAATATTATAATTTTATTGGAGGATATTTTTTGTGTAATATAAAATGGCGCTTCATTAGTAAAATAGATAAAAATTACATTGAACATTTATCTTACGGTAATAACCGCAAATACTTTTATAAAATATGGAACTAATAAAATCTTTGAGCAAATTATAAATAAAGATCGAATTCAATTATTGGCTTGAAGTGAATTATAAATTATACATACGAATTGGTATCCCATCAAAATTATTCAATTCACCCTCCCGAATATGATTTTTTTCCTAGACTTTTCTTAAAGACAAAAATTAAAATTCTAGTTGTAATTTCATGAATCCTTAGTTTATTTTTCGATAATTTTAATATAAATGCAGATGTTGTTATTTGCATATTAGTTACTTAACCCTAGCAATAAATATTACAATTTAACTCTAAAACCCGCAACGTATCCTATCTCGCCTTTCCATTACACAAAAAATACTTACATTGCCAACATGTGTAATACAATATCGAACAGTAATCCACCTTAAAAAGTCATGTTTGTTTTTTGAAAATTAATTCTTTTGATTGTTTGTTTGTATACAACAATAAAAAATCTACCCCCTCCAAAAACAGTGAAAATGATTTATCATAAATGATTATTTAACAATAAATAAAAGAGGATTACATATATTTGTACGTCTCTACGAATCGTATTATTCGCCCCTTTTTTTCGTGGTATAATTTTATCGCTAAAGAAGCAGGTGGACAACATTAACTCCCCCCTACTAATAACTATATTTACAATTTTTATGCAGTTTCAACACGAATTTACTGCTCCAAAACTTTGCAATTGGCAAGTACCAAAATGGCATCCATCTCGACCCGTTCCACGGACACGTTGCACAAAGATCATTTCAAATGATCGTGGACATTTATTGCCGGGTGTTCCAAGGTAACGTGTGAACAGTTATGTTATATTCAACAGCCCCCACCTCAGTATATTTGTTATTTTTAGGCCGACAACAAATCCGTGGGGACATTTCAAAGGAACTTGGCAATTACCCGATAAAATATCAAAACATCAAGCTTTTCAATTGAATGCACCACAAACTGGTGGATCTCGTTGGGCAAAATCGGTTTTTGTCGTTTAACATTTGTTTTATATTTGAGCCAATATTTTAAGTAATTTTTCTATTTTAGGCTCATAGAAAGAAAAACCGAGTACCTGAAGATATTGAAAATATTGCAGAAGTACAAAACGTAAGTGGATCCGCGGCGAGCGGGATTTTTAATGTTAAATATTTTTTTAAATAAATTAATTCAATATAGGACAATAATGAGAATATTAGAAATGACCAATTAGAACAAAACGAATTTTCAAGTATTGAGTATCAAGACCAAGGTCAAGACGAACAAAACGTGATCTATCAGTGTCACGAAATATTGCCACAAGAATGTTTGGCTTGAATCTCTAAATTTTATTTTCTGTTAAATAAAATGTACTTGAAATTATAATTTTTTGGATCCTTTTAATTTCAATTAATTAATGGAAGTTAGTGGAAGTTATAGACTACTCACTCCAATATTCTAACTAAATATTTGATTTAAAATTTATATTTATTATAAAATAAACACAAAATCAAATTTCAGGAAGAATTTATACCAGGTGACTTAACACAACCGCAAGATCAGCACATAAGCCGTGAACTTCTAATCGACCAAAGAGAACAAAAACGCCGTGGAAAAGAACAGCAATATGACCTGAATGAATTATATACTGAAAAGCATAACTGCACCGATCGAACAGCGTTACTAAACGAACAAGAGAAAAGTCGTCGTGAAGAAATTCCCCATATACTTGGCGAAGACGTTGAAGAACTTAAAATGACACGAGAAGTTACTGAAAAACCGGGCGAACGCAATGTATCGCCGATCGTGCCGGCTTATTGTAATTTTCAAGTGGCCCGTAAAATGCACCAAGAAAATTTGGAACATCAACCACTTCCCGACTCAATAATGGATCGAGCGTTTAGACGACTTCAAGCACAGGGCTACAGTAATCCTGAAATGGCATTAAATGTATTGCCAATAGCAACAGGTAAAGATTTTTCTCTCATAGAATTTTGACAATATTTCTGACCTTAACAAACTCACACACTCAGGTGTTGGTGTTAAAACGTATATGGCTGGACCAACGCATTGTACCAAACTAAAAGTATATCGTCCAAAAACGTGTGGCATTGTGCCCAAGCCTCTGCGATCGAAACATGAAAGTCGTCCGCATACATCGGCTGGTGAAAAAGAAAAAATGGGCGCAATGGATTTGGCAATTTGTTGGGATTACCGACCATTGGATCCAAGAGATGAGCCAAAACGTCCCACTCACATTGATGGCTCTAATGGATCGGCTGCACCAGCTGTTTTTACACTGGTAAAAACACCGAGAAGTCCCGAAAAGATGGCTAATGATACTGGACGATCAGGTGGTGTTTTTGCTAATACACTGGGCGAAGAAGGATTTTTTGACAAAGATATAATGCGTCGCAGTAAGCAATTTGGATCGAAACCAGATTTGATACGAACATGTACCTGTGGAACATCGCCAGAAATGTGGGTTTCAACGGAACAAAATAATCAATACAGACCACGTAGTGTATCGGAGCCTCGAGATCAAATTGAGAAAAGTAGACGTTGCAAAAGTTCACCGAATTTATCACAATTAGCTCAGCCGAGTGAAAATTCATCGATCAAAGAAAATCTAAGATGCAGTCACACGCATGCAAAACATAAACACAAACATAATCATAACCATCAACATCAACATGAGCACAATGCAAGACGACCGCCGAAATGTGGCCGGTCAAGAGAAATGAAAACGGGTCGCCTTTGTGAACAGCAGCAAATTCCCGAGGTATATCCAAATCGTCAGAAATCGGAATACAAACAAGCGTTCAAGGCAGGCATTCCAAATAGTAACTCATCGGGAACGTGCACCAGTTTCGATAGTGGTTGCAGTACAATGTCATCACGAACATGTTCGACGAAAGTGGTGAAAATACCAAAACAACGTAATCCATATGCGCGAAAAGATTATGTTATCGATACGCTGGCACCGCCATTTGCCTGTTGGAAAGGTGGCGCCGGTCAAGGGGGCTATCCAGAACATTGGCGTTTAGCAAGTGTATATCAACATGCCTATAAACCGGTTGAGCAGCGAAAACGACCATTGTTGGCGACGGTCTATCAGTAAATGATTGACTCAAACGTTTAAAAGTAATTTTTCATTCATAATTATTATTGTTCTCATCGAAGAGAAATACAAATTTTATATACTCCTCTGGCAATTTAAAGAACTTTTTAATTAAAATTGCTATTTATTTACCGTAAATATTTAGGTTGCCGGTCTGGTCGTCCATTCTTTTTCCTTGAATGTTTCATATTTTCTAAGAAAATAATTATTTTTGTTCGACTCCCATGCATTAACCACCAAATGAGACCATGCCTTTTCCGAGAACAATACGCCTGGCTGCAATGCCTGAAGTTGATGACGAGGTGACATGAAAACTCGTTGCCGAAACTCAGCAACCAGTATATCCAAATCTGGATGGCCTGTGTAGACTGATATTTCTGTGATAATATATAAATGAAGATGTTAGAATTGTGAATTCACACCATATAACCATAGATAATTTATGTTGCACTTACTGTGTTTTTGTATTTGAGGAAAAACAAATAAATTCACATTCGATTTTGTCGGTGAAATCTTATTGTCTCTGATTTCCTCGTCATTTTTCACACTACTACCGGGAAAAATTTTAAGTTTCGACTGCCTGAACAAACTTTTATAGATTTTATCGATTTGGTCACGTGATTCGGCCGAGAAACTTGTGTAGTCTGTCATATTTTTAACAAATAAAATATTCGGAAAATACTCATCTTGGGATTCCTTGCTTAAATTTGATTTCATCATTTCGGCACAGTGCAATAGTCTGATTAGGTTAAAATTGAAAAAATCATCCTGCACTATGATCAACAGATGACAAACGCTCATCAGAAACATTAACATTTTCAGGTCATCAAGTTCATTGAGAACGTAGTCCTTTTTGTAGGGATTGCACAATATTGGCGAACAATCTAACAGAAGAATACGATCTTCGGTAATGTACATTTGAATGCCTTCAGTTGTTGGGGCGGCTGAAAAAATTAGCGATTTTGTCGAACGGGTTTGAAATACATGATCATTTTGTTTGAAAAAATAATCTTCAATGTCAACACCACGATCGAAAGTACACAACAAATTCATAAACGTTGATTTTCCAATGCCCTGAGTACCAACAACTCCGACAACAAAAAAATTCGTATTTGTATCGACGAGATATTCAAAGATTTGACTATTTAGGTGATAGTGATCCGATATTATGTTGAGTGGTTTTACCATTTGTGGTACCTGAACAACTGGTTGTTCGACTATAACGGGGGCTGCTAATTCTTTGCAATCTTTGTTGGCCGCAACATTTATGTGTTTTGGCATTGGCGATGATATATTTGAGGAATTTTCTCGCGTAGCTATGCTGATAGCGGTTGTTGTTTGTTGTACCGGTGGTTTTTCTTTTGTTTTTAAAAGAATTTTTGGTTGTGAACCATAAACATCCGATTGCGATGGTTTATCGGTTTGTTTTTCATCGTTGTCTTTCTCTTCTTTCTTAGCCAAAATTATAGTACGTTTTGAGTCCTATAAAATAACATCATGTAAGTATTTAGTTACTCTTTCATTTCTTATTGGACAGGTATTTTGGTAAATAATTGAATTCGATACGAAATAAATGGAAACACAAAGTGTAAACCTAATTTCAATACTAAGCTATGATTTACTTTGGGTCACTACGTTAGGCTGAAATGATAAATGTGAAAATTTTCTCAGCTCTTACCGGCTCTTCAATAAGTTTAGATAAGGTTCAAAAGGTTATAGCAAGAGATCCTTTTTAATATATATGGAAATCGTAAGGTTTAAACAAATTACAAATTAATGAGGTTATGTATACAAATTGTTAATTTGAATTACCTTTAAATTATTATACTTTTTACTTCTTTTTGAGTCTGACATGGTTAAACAACGATTTTTAACACTTTCATAAAATTAAAAAATTATTTATAATGAAATTAAATGTTTATAATAAATTGTTGACAACTGCAACGCCATTTTAAAACTAAAAAGTCCCCTCCGTAATATCTCATAGTTCCGTTTTTAGTTTGCAGGGTTTCATTTACTTTCAATTTTCGGTAAAGTTAATTTTTATTAGAACTGTGTGTAATTTATTCAATAAAATTAAAATAATGCTTAAAAGGTTTATTCTGTCTCAAATATCCTGTACCAGATCATTTGGACAACATAATAAAAAACATATCTATAAAGATAAAGACAGTATTCGTTGTGGAAAGTTGCGTTTTTATCCTAGGTAAAAAGTGAGGTTATATTTATTTCAAAACTAATTTTTCTTATTTTTTTTTTTTGCTAGAGATCCCACCAATCATGATGATGGCCCCATTGAACCATCCAAGTTATTTTTGGTACAACGTATAAAACCGCTTAAAGGAAATCCGTATTGGGAAAATAATATTCTTAAATCGCTCGGATTACAAGGGAAGGTACTTAATCCTCCCAAAAGTCTATTGCAAATGGGACTATATTTGAATAATTTTTAGATGAGTACTGTTGCTGTTATCAAAAATATTCCCGAACTGAATGCAATGCTATGGAAAGTAAAACATTTGATCAAAATCACTCCAATAGTGTTTCCCTATGGTGAACCAACAGAAAATGATATTAACAATACGTTTATCAAAGATAATGGAGAGTGTATAGTCACAAAAGAGATCAAAGTCGATGTAAATAGACTGAAGGCAGTTGAGGAATTTAAAAAGGAACCGACTCGATTGGATACGGATACATTGAAAAAGGATTCTCGATTGAAATGGTTGAATCCATGGTAATTTGTTAAAATTTTGCTTTAGTAGTAGTAAATTATTTAAAAAAAAGAAAAATGAATTCTTTTCTACTTCTAAAAATTTATTACAAACTTTTCAATTCTTAATATAAATTTTTACATTTAATTTAAACTAAAATAGCCATCACAATTCAGAATGTATATCGCGTTCAGTATCTAAAAAGAATTTTTTTTCTTAAATTTCATTCTTCCAAAACATCCAAAAATAACTTACTTTTCTTTTCATTTACTCGACCATTGATTTCTACATGTTCCTCGAGTCCCATTTCACTATCTTCAACTTTACTTAGCAATTTCTTTATTTCCATATCATAATCCTTCCATTCTGGCACAATACGTTGAGCTGCTGTTAATTTTGCCTCCTTTGTCATTGGATTATTACACAAATCGATTGTTTTGGCACTGGCTAATGTTTCATCATTGCACCATGTCTGACACCAAAGCCATTCCTGGGGCAATGATTTAATGGCCACTTGATGGATCATATTGTTTGGTAGATCTTGATCTAAATTTGATAAACTGTTTGGATCTTGACTTAATGCCTAAATGTAAGAGTTTGGGTTTTAAATAATTTTTTTTTTTTTTTAATATTAGAAATATAAATTACCTGATATTGTCCTCTTAAACGATCCCCAGCAGCAATTTTTCTAAATCGTTTTAAATCAACGACATACAATGCCGAAATGTGATATTTTCGACCTTGCAAATGATTTCGCCAGTAACCATGTTTCCAAAAACGGAATCCTTCCATGTCTTTGCGAGAATCACAAAATGGCGTGTATGCATATGGAGCACCTTGTAAATCTAGTGTATTCAGTTCTTTCATATCAGCTCGAACGATCTATTGAACAAAACAAAAAACATAAACAATACTCTGACAGATTGTCCACACTTTTTAACCAACCGCATCGGCATCAACGAAAATAATTTTTTTCACATCCAACGGAAACAGTACATCTAAAAATAGAATTTTGTATCCCCAAATGGTTCGTTGTTTTTCCGTTTGCTGTTGTAACCATCTTGGCCATTTATATTGTACGAGTTCATATTGAAAACCATACTCGTTGGCCATGTGTGGCAAAAAATCAATGAATTGTGGTGAAAGATAATTTTTTAGAAACCAAAATTTAACTGGAGACTATATGAGAAAAAGAGAGATGAAAATTAACTACAAGAAAAATACTTAAATGTTCTACCTGGGTATGTTTTAATAGAGACAACATCATAATCCGTAAAAGTCTTTCATAGAGATGTCCAGAGGCCACCGAGAAAATATTAATTGTTTCGGAATTTTGTGCATCGGTACTGCCACCGCCAAAGGAACTATTTATATATATTTGTGTTATTACTATGCTGAGGGAGTATCATAAAATAAAATCTAACCTAGTAATTGAATCCCAAATACCAGTCTGTACATCTTCATCATCACTTAGTAAATCTGAGTGTGTGTGACCTGGTTTTTTGGTCACTCTCATTTTAAGAACATGTGAACGAAGCGAACTAATTATAACACGAGTTCCATCAGCACCATGGACCACATTTGGACCATCAACACTAGAATTAAAATTCTATTTTATAGAGACAACAGCGATATCATTATTTTTCATACACTCACCTAGTTACATTGTAAATCTCATCACTTTTACCATGACGCAATTTCAGTATCCATGCACCTGGATTAGCTTTCAATTGGAAATAACCCAAATTTGCCATAACAATGGTATCGACAATGATTGGTGTATCTTTTGTGCCGAGTGTAAACTGCAAACCTCTTGGCGGTGCACCACTTGTTGCATCAAAACAATGTCCTTCGAGAAGTAAATGTTCTAATGCATATTCACTATGAACGGGACCATTGATGTCTTTCAATTTTATGTTGTCCAAATCGTAAACAGACCGTACAACTTCGACTAACCAATTTTCGGGCACCTATTTAGAATAGAACAAATCATATTTGATCTGGATGAAGGAACAATTTTTTTACCTGTAAATTCTGTGTTAACAGTGGACTAACTGGAAGTCCCGAAAATTTTGCATCTGGCCCAGAAGTCAAACGACCATCGGGTGTAAACTCAAGTTCCGGTTCAACAACATAACGATAAAAGCTATGAAAACGTATCGATTAGCAATTAGTAATAGGAACAAATAGAACATAACTACTCACTTCTTTACTGGCATGTCACTATGTTTATCGACAGCACACAACATTACGCGCATATTGCAATTGATCACATCCCGTAACAGTATAAGGATGGTAGCCAATTTTTGAGCTTCTCTTGAGGCCGGATCTAAAACGGCAAATATATCGAAATATGGCAATTTGTCACTTTTATGCGGTAGCTTAACAGCCGTATGATGATCTTGTAGATCTGCGGGAATAACAAAACGACTACGTGAATGTAATCGTGGCACCAAAATTGTTATTAGTTTAATTATTGTATCGCTGGTTATATCCACATCAATACCATCATCACCACCAGCACTCTGCAGAGCCTTTCGAATTTTATCGCCATACTGATGGTTAGTAAATCGTTCAATTAAACTGTAATCATCGCTAATGAATTGTTCATCATCATCGAATGGTCCAATAATGTTGCCATTAACAATGATCGCATTTTGGGAAGCTTTCAAATTTAGGACACGCTGACAGTAGACGCGTAACATTTTCAAATGTAATTCCGTTGATGACAGTATGTCGGTAACCTGTGGCGGAGTTATAATATGATCGCTGGATTTTGATTTGTCCAATAATCGCAGAACAAAATTTGTTGCCTCTACACCATCCATAGATTGAGATGCGGCCCAAACAATTCGATTTAAATTTTCCTTGTCATTTAATGTAGGTCCTTCGGCATTTGGTAGGAAACCAACACGGATTCCTCCAGACATTTTCTATTGAGAAACATTACATTGTGAAATTTATTTTATTGTAATCTTAAGAGAAACAAAATGTTATTTACCATATGGACCAATGCATTCCTGAGCGTTTCCCTTCCACTTTTATTGTTTAAATCGGCAATAATCCATATCGTCAAGAAATTAATGGAACTGCCAAGAACCTTTTCCGGTGAATGTTTGCTGGTAAAATATTTAATATTAGACATAAGAGTTGCGGTCATATCGCGAGCAGATAGATGAATGAGACTTTTCACATTTTCTAGATCATGTGGTGTACCGGATACGTCCAAAAATGTCGGTTGATCAGCCGACAGAATTCGTTGATTGAGTCTAAAACATAACACATTCTGATTGCCATTTAGATTTCAAGAATCAATACAATACCTGGGCATAATATGTGGCATGTTCATTAAATAGTCAATGACATTATCATTATCGGACAATTCTCCTTTGTACACAGCTTTTTGAACGTTTGGTGTTTGTTGCATAATTTCCGTTAAAATACTCTCCTCAAAGTCGTCACTGTTCAAAAGACTTTGCTGCAATGGTACACCGTTCAGTAGAGCTTGTGGTGATGATTTAAAACCAAGTCGATCTAAAAATTCTGTAGACACTTGACGTCCATAATCGAAATCCGAATCTTCACCCAAAATATCATCAATTTGTAATTCCGTTAGATCACCAAATAATTTTTTTAGTTGTGTGTGAATTGTTTTCAGTGCAATGTTTTGATCGATTTTTGTTGCGGCAAAAAGCTATTTGGAGTTATCAAATAATAAATAATCATCAATAAAAACAATATTTCGTTAGGTTACATCTGTTAGGAAACCCAATGCATCTCTTGTAGTCTTTTGTTGTGTAATATAATTAAATGCGCACAACACCGCACGATAATCAGTATCCAGAGAACCGGTATTTCGACTGTCAAATACTAATCCCAAACGTATTGGAGCCGTATGTACAACAAAACTCTCAGCCAACTTAATAATATCTCGGGCGCCTGGTTGAATTGGGTCAATAAGAAGTACCTGTCAATGATGGAGGGAAATTTACTATTTACCACATCTCTATTGGTTGTTTATCTTTATCCCTTACCAAATTAAATAAATTTTTTCGAACATTACGCATCATACCGGGAAATGTTGGCCGCAATAGATCCATAACACTTGATGGCCATCGTTTGTATTGTGCATCATTTTCCAAATCATTAATCCATACGACAGCTGAGTCACGAATGTCAATGGCAAATTCTTTAGAACCAGACGTGGATAAATCAAGAGCTAACAAATTGGATGCTATTGATCCTTCAATATCTAAAAAAAAAATTTTCAATTAATATTATCCAAAAATTTGCTTCATTTCCGAAATTCCGTACTTAATTTATAGAGACCATCTAATGCACGAAGCTCTGAACGAAGCGTTTCCAACAAAGTACCAACGTCCAATGTTTCCGCATCGAAAAACAATCCATTAACAAATAAAGCTGCATCGGGTGGATGAATGTTTAAATTTCGATTCAGAACTTCGATGTTGTTTTTCATTTCTTTTCGAAAGTCATCGGAAACTTCTTGATGAAGCAGTGATTTTGCTTGGGTAGGAAAATTCTGTGATGTAAATTCTAAAATTTGTAATGCTTCTTCGCCTTGTATAGACGCAATTCTCTGGGCAGCCTGTAATCCGAGTTCTTGAAATTCCCATGCTTTTAGGGGTGCAATTTCTTCGTTTTTCTCAAGTAATGAAATTTTGAATTGATCTAATGAATGGGCTAGCGATGGGAAACGTTCTCTACAAACATATATAGAAATTGATAAACAATTGAACGGAGGATGAGAAGCAAAAATTTACTTTAATTTTTTAAAATCAAAACCTTCAACTTCTGTCTCTGTATCATTAAGGTGATGTGCCATTTGATCATCGGTTCGTGGGGAATCATCTTGACTTTTGTATTCGGTTGATTTTAAATGTAATTCAACACCGTATCCAGAAAGTCTTGCTTTGATTTTTGGTAAATTCTGAACAAAATAAAAAATTATTTAGAAATTACTCTTGATTAATATTGTTGATCACATACCCTAACGTAATGCCTTGAAACATATTTAATTTTACCCGATTGAGCAGCAACTTTTAAATGATTATGGAATTTCTTAAAACTTTCCGTTCCAATTTGTCCATACAAAATCGTTGTAATTGTACAGTTTTCGGTTCCAGGATAGACATGATCAAAACTATAGATTTCTTCTTCATTTGGAACAGCCTGAAAAATCAATGATGTTAAATGCAACTAATAAAATACACACTTCCAATTGCAAACCTTTTCAAGGCCAATTTTTAATTCATTCAAATCGCATGCAACCTTATCTCCTACGGTTACAAATGTATCCGTTTTACAATCACCGTGTGCAATAACTTCTTGAGCTATTTGAAAATGTGCCTGTACGCGTGGCAACAAGCTATGCATAGATAATGAAAGTTTCAATAGTGGTACATGTGTAGTTCCAATAAGATCTTCAGCCGCATCTACAGATGCTCTATATAGTTTGGAATCAGTATCTAAAAAGGAACATTTTTTTTTTTTTTTGAATTTAACATTAGATTGGGTTTCCACTCACCAATTTTATAAAGTGGTGTTTCTAATTTGTTTAATTTTTCTATGTAATCCCAGTACAATGCGGAATTTTCATCAAAAAGATATTCGGCAATTTCCAGACAAACAGGTGCAACATACCATTTTGCATTGAGAAACGTTGTGACTGGGTGGCTTTTCGATGATAGAGTTATTATAGCCAAATGACTAACTAGTAAAAGTACTAGTAATTGTTTCATCTTGCGTATATCTTATCTAGAAAAAAAAATGTTTTGTTGGCTTCATGCCGATAGAATTCTTTATGAATTAAATTTACCCAGACTATATGTGAAGTGAAGTTCAACTGTTATGACATTTTTTAATATTGATTTTATATTCAATAAGTATATTTTTGGTGTACTAAAGTAATAAATCACCTTTTTCGATAAATTAATTTAAGCCGATAAGTGTTCTTAGTAACTAACAAATGGAAACCATTTCTCACTTCTCTCTTTTTTCGAGACTATGTAATGACAGCTCACCAATAAAATAACCATAGATATACAATACTAGTGGATTGTTCCTATGGCGTTGTATTTTGCATAAACTCAGTTGTAAAAATTTAAAACTGCATTACCATATTATTTAGTAATTCTACCCAACATTTGTAAGAATAAGCAGCACTAATGCTTGTCACAAACTGAAATCATTCAAAATTATTTATACAATTTTGTTGTCGGGGTTTGTGATGTGACATAATTGATCAAACAAAAATAAAAGTGAAATTTTTTTCTCGTCGTTTATTTGAAAAATTAGTAAAATAATTACTAAAATGAGTGAACCGTTATATTCCTGTGAATTTGAAGTATTTGGCATTGTTCAAGGTAATAGATTGTTTTCGTTATATACATTTCATGTTTTTTTATTGTCATCTTTTTTCAGGTGTCTTCTTCAGAAAGGTAAGTTTACTTTACTTAATGTATTTGCAAAAGTACATATTAACAATTAGCAGAAGTCATATAATTTATTAATTTAGTTTGTGATGGTATAGTTTTATAATAATTTATAGAAACATTTATGTTTTAAATTCAAAATCGTTTCAATGTTTTTTTGACCCAACCTTCATTACAAAACGTTGAGTATTTTAATTTTTTCTAGCAGGCTAGTAGACTATACAATAAGAAATAAACTCTACAAATCAATACCCGACTTAGAAAATATATTTTGTTCTTTGAAATATTAGCACAGCATGAATTGTGAAACCATTTCAATTCTATTCCATTCCAGTAGAAGAGTTTTAAAAAACTGGAAATGAATTCAAGAACTATGTTAGTTAATTCACTGAGCTAAACATTCAATTAATTCTCCAATGAATGCATAAATTATTAGGCATTCGCAAGGTTTGAATTATAAACGGGATTTACGTTTAAAATTTCTCCTTGGAAATAAAACCAACACATTTTTCAAAATAGAATAGTTCTAGGAACACGAAAACGACTAATCAATTCATTTTATATTTAAATTATTCTTGATTAAAATGTTCACTTTGATAAATAATTCTTTTCGTCAATTTTCACGTTTAACACACCCTGCCTGTAAAGCCTGTAAAATGTAAATGTAAATGATACATTTTGATCATAAGATTTTTGCCTCTTAATCTATGTATGTACAAATATGCAAAATTGAAAATGTTAATCAATCTTCTTGATCAAAAGAAAAAATATTATTATTTCCTATCGCATTCATTTAAAATTTTCATTTTGTTTGTTTTTTTTTTTTTTTTTGTTCCTTTTGAATTGGACCTTAAGTTCAAAAACAATTTTCACAAATAAATAAAAACATTATTTTAGCATACTCAAAAACAAGCGATTGCATTAGGCTTGCGTGGATGGTGTAAAAATACATCCGATGGAACTGTTAAGGGAGTGCTAGAAGGTCATACGAAACCAATGAAAGAAATGTATTTGTGTGTGCGTCAATTTAGTAGCAAAATCGCTAAAGAAAGTTTATTTTTCAGGCATAATTGGTTACGAACAGTAGGCAGCCCAATGTCTAATATAGACAAAGCCATATTTTCCGTTTTAAAACCAATTGATAAGTTCAGCTATGAAAATTTTAACATTACACGATGAAAGTATTTTTACTCTACATTTATTATAAAAATTATTTGTTTTAGAACACACAAACAAGTGTGTTAATTAATAATTAACTTATTTATTTATAAAAAAATTCTTTGAATATTCTTTTCTTTTTAGTAATGATGGTGGGTATCTTTTAGGGGGTAAATATTAAAGTTAAAAATTTAAATAAAATAGATAAAATTTATTTATTTTATAACAATGTCATAGATGACAGTTCTTGATTGTCGGTTATAAGAACTTGCTTAAATTAAAAAAACCCTTTACGTACAAAAAGGCATGTCAAACATCTGCAATCCAATAGGTCATCACTCTGTCTTGTAATTAGATAATGGATATTTGTCTTTGTGTTGCTCAATATGTTGTTCCATTTGACTTAATTGTTCTCTGAAAATTTTAATTAACATAATTTTTGTATTTCTCTAACCCAAATTCAACTGTACCTTAGATGCTGCGGCATATCAAAATAAACATCATTAAACATTTCTCGCCAGTCTGGTTTTAGTTTTTTTTCTGATATTGATAATTGGGACAGAATTTGTTTCTTTATCTGTTTAACGTAGGCAATCTCTTCTTCATCATTCCACCAGCCTTTGTTTTTCATATAATTTTTCAATTTCGATACAGGATGCTCAACCGTATTCCATACTTCAATTTCGTCATGCGATCGATATGCAGAACTATCATCGGAGGTCGAATGATGTCCAACTCTATTTATAATTAAAATAAAATAAAATTAAATAGATTGTGGTTCTTTAAATAAATGGACTCTGATCCTGATCTAAAATCAAACCTGTAACTCATCGCTTCAAATATTATCGGTCTATTGTTTTTCAATACATATTCGCGGGCAATTTTGGTTGCATTGTAAACTGCTAACATATCAGTACCATCTACTCGTATTGCCGGTATACCATAACCAGATCCACGACAAGCAATTCCATCACCTTTGTATTGTTCGGTGGATGGTGTTGATATGGCAAATCCATTGTTACGACTAGATCGACAATATTTATTCGTTTTACCAGAGTTTTGTCATTACTTAACAATATTTACCAAAATAATATAATTGGACAATCCAATGTTGATGCAAAATTGAATGCAGCATGTGCATCACCTTCTGATGCGGCTCCCTCACCAAAATAAACTACAACACACCGATCATTATTTGAACGTTGTTTTAAGGCATATGCTGCACCAACAGCTTGTGGCAATTGTGTTCCAAGGGGACTGGATATTGTAACAAAATTCAATTTTTTCGAACCATAATGAACGGGCATTTGACGTCCTTTACCCATATCATCAATATTCCCATAGCATTGATCGATAAATTCGGATATTGTAAAACCACGCCATACTAATATGCCGGCTTCTCGATATTGTGCGTATATTAAATCTTTGGGCGATAAACCAGCCGCACTGCCAATGTGGCTAGCCTCTTCACCTGTATTTGTCATATAGAACGAGATGCGTCCTTGTCGTTGGGATTCGTACAGGATTTTATCCATTGTGTTTAACAAAATCATGTCACGAAACATTTTCTGGATTATTTCTTTGCTTGCCTTTGGTTCCTGTGACGAATCGATTATTTCACCGTGACGATTCATAACGCGATAAATCGGTATCGGATCATAACTTGACGGTAGAGTAATCGTCGGTTTTAGAATAAATGGCGCTTGGGCACCCGGAAATCGTGTGTATACTTCTTTGGATGTGTTCCCATCATGAATATTAGTATTTGTAGAAGAATACCGCTAAGTATTATTATGATAAAATTTATAGTTTATGTTTAAATATGAAGTGTACCTGTGTAAAGAGTTTAGTAGTAATGGTCCTTAAATAATGTGTGTTTTTAATTAAATTCATATTCTTTTTTAATGAATTGTTTTGGTAAGAAAAATTAATTTGACACGTAAAAAAATCATATATGTCAAGGGGAAAAACGAACACTTCCTCTACAAAATGATGTTTTTACGTTTTATACCATTTTTCGCTTTGAATTTTATTATTTTCGTAGATTATTTTTTTGTTCAAATTAGACATCGACGTCTGTAGAACTCACAACATTTAGACAAGGAAATATAAATTGAAATATAGTTAGTATGTTCAAGCGAGACAAACATTTTATTGGTAGAATTTATTGTTGTCAAAATAAAATATCTAATAAAGTATCTAAAATACTGATAGTATTAAGTAATTGGATTTGGCAAGAGTACCTGATGCTGATTGTTTTATATCAGGTACCCAATAGCGAAAATATTTAAGTTAGGTCCTTTAATATTTCGAACTGGGCTTTACAAATGTAAGGAGGAATTACATCCTACAGAATTATGGAATACACTTTGGACAAGAAGTTAGAAGGATTTCGGCAAATTTCACAAGAAAAATTGCAAAATATATTATGCTCGATACCTGACAACCAGAAGGATCTTGTAATTGAGCCGGATCTTATAAAACCATTGGAATATGTATGTGGAGCATCTTGGCTAAGGTAAATTGGTTTTTATTAAAATTAGTTAATTGCCAATTAGTTAATCCACTAAATTACTCTCTCTCAAAAACACATCCCTAAAATTAAGCCGGCAGATAAATAATATATAAACAGATAAACGTTCCTCTTATAGGGCTAAAGGAATCAATAAAATCTACAAATTTAATCAAGAAAATGTACCAATAAGAAACTCAACGCTAGTCTATCTAATATCATCAAAATTACTAATGTTCAAATATGTATTGGATCAAATTCAGGCAATTGAAATGGCACAAACAATAAAGACCAATCGAGTATCGGAACTGAAAAGTTTCCATGTCATCGTCTTTCCAACGGTATTGCACAGTTTTGAGGTCCTACTGGAGGAAGAAGGTTTATTCGGTGTAGTTGCACTGCACAGATTTAATTGGGATTTTCTATCATTTGATATGAACGTTCTTAGTTTAGAAATTCCACAAATATATCAAAATGTATTTATTGAAGAAGATACATCACTTCTCAGTGCAATAGCTCATAGCCTGAGAATATTTAATATGGTTTTTAAAAAACCATCATTAGTATTATCATATGGAGAACATTCGGAAAAAATTTTGAATATGGTCGAACGCATTGAAGACTTTAGAAAACCCGAAGAATTGTCCGATTGTTCAGATTTTAGTGCTATGATATTGATTGATAGAGATAAAGATTATCCGACAGCGTTACTAACCCCAGTTATATATTCTGGCTTACTGTTGGAGATTTTTCCGTCAAAATCCGGTATACTACAAATTGATGTCAATAACAATCGAAATAAATTGAATAAAATCCCATTCCTCCAAGTAAACGATAAGAAACAGGAAATGAAAACGGAAATTTCAAGTTTGCGACTTAGCGGTGCCAATGACACCATCTACAAAGAGAACCGGTACAAACATTTCAGTGATGTTGTTAATTTACTGAGCGCACAGGCAAAAGTATTGGGAATGGAAGGACGAAATTTGAAAGGTATGCAAATACATGAAATGCATGAATATGTTGCGAAAAAATTACCAATAATTGCAACCCAAAAGAAGGATCTATTTAAACATTTGATTTTATGTGAAACAATAGTTAACGAACTTGGCGGACAATTTGAAAAGTTACGTACAATGGAAGAATCAATGTTGTACAATAAAAATCGTAAACAAACCTATGGTCGAATACTTGAGAATCTTAGTATTGACGCCCATAAATACAATGCATTACGACACATTTGCCTATTGCACTTAACATGCAATCTAACACAAGATGAAGCAACTGGATTTATAACAAATTATCTTAACGCGTTCGGTTATCAATATTTGACAATATTCTCACGATTGGCAACAGCAAAACTGTTTCCGTCCATCGATAATATTAGCAAAACGAATTTGCTTACCAACATCAGTATGCCCAAATGGCAAACACAATTTCAAATCGAAGCAAACAAATTGAAATTACTGCCACCGGAACAGGAACAACAAACAACAAATCAACGTGATCCGTTATGTTCGAGTTATGTATTCAATGGATCGTATATTCCTGTAGTTGCTCAACTTGTGAAAATACTGCTGGAAACTGATAAATTCGAAGATTTCATTGGAAAAACGGCGCCAATGGAGCAGCTCAAATTTTGTCGATATTTCGATATAGTGAATGAACAATCCAAATCAATTTTATCGAACATAAAAAATGGAAATCACCCAGATCTATTTCCAATGAAAACAAAAACAATTTTTCTATTTATTGTCGGTGGAATTACGTACGCAGAAATAGCTGCGTGCAATTTGGTGGGTCGTTTGATGGGGGCGAAAATTGTGCTCGGATCGAATTGTATTTTGTCTGGAGGAGAATTGATTGAGGCTGCCTTTAAATAGATATGTTTTGTATTTTTTTTTACTTGTACATATATGTATAATATGACACAATACATGTCTTTATAGATGTACATTTATTACATAAATATTTGTTAACCTTGAATATTATGTTTTAATTTAGGTCCATTTTTTTCTTCTATGCTCTATCACTGCAGAAATGTTGTACATAACATAATTAATTTTTTTTTCTATAATAACATACAAAATATATTCAATAAATAATAATAATAATTATTGTGTCATGATGTCGTCACAAAAATATAACAAAACAAAAATAATAATAAAACCTATAAATTAGTAAACGTGAACCTAATCAACGCCTCGGTATATACCAGCAAATAGTATCGCTTTAGATTTATGATCGTAAATAAGGAATATAAATGGATGGTCACAGTAAAAATGTGCAGGTTCAGCAGGTCTTGATGATCTAAAGCTAAACAATACTGTAGCGGCAGCAGCCGTTGATCCTTCTTCGTCAACTATAATTTTGGCCTTGTGAATGGCATCATCTAATTTAAGGTCAGTTGTGTCCGAAAATCCTGTCAAATTTGATAGTGGTCCAAACAGTTCGGTAATGCCCATACTATTTAGAATCTGTACCCAGAATGAAAGTGATTAATTTGGATAAATTCCAAAAATTGTTTAAAGATTTTCTAATTACCGGTACTAATTCGTAAGTTTTCTCAAAACTGAATTTTGGTAATTTAACTTCAACTTCACGTGCCATACCATCTTCGAGCGCTTCTTGCAATGCCTCGGGAGTAAGACGATTAAGAACATTTTCCAAACCATTTGGTGTGAATGGTGGCAACAATATTACCATTGAAATACCATCATCTTCGCCAGTGTACGGCATTTCTAATACATGGCATTCTAATCGTTCATTTACAGCTATAAATTGAGCGTAAATAAATACCTCGGAATATACGAAGATAAATTGGAATTCCATATAACTTACCATGGTTGAAAACTCCATTTTTATTCATCATATCAACGAAAACGTGTTTGTCGGCGGCCGCATAGAAAACATCATTGACGACT
This sequence comes from Platyura marginata, assembly GCA_026745375.1. Classification (NCBI taxonomy): domain Eukaryota; kingdom Metazoa; phylum Arthropoda; class Insecta; order Diptera; family Keroplatidae; genus Platyura; species Platyura marginata. The sequence goes on from JANSTT010000008.1 coordinate 98,476, forward strand.
GTGTTCTTTTTATTAAATTTTGATGCCCATTCTCCTTTGAAGTAAGCCGCATTGGCCAGCACGATTTTTGTGAATTCCGATAGGGAACCTGGAGTTAAAATATTCTTAATATTTCCAGCAGTAATCGTTTCAACGAATTCATTTATTTGCTGTCGACATGATTCGGGGTTATTTTTAAAATCCAATGTTTCGAATTCTTCATCGAACAAATCTTTGTAACAATCTCTGTAATTTGTTTTAATTAATTAATGTTTTCTTTTTTCCATCCAACATCCCTACAACCTACCTTAATTGAGCCTCTTTGGATAAATAAATTTTATCAGCTGCACGAAAAATGACCGAACTATTTTGAGCATTTCGGGCACGCATCGTTTTTTCCAGTCGATAACCACTCATAACATCGAATTTATTTTTTGCCCAATTTAAATTCAATACATTTCGAAGTTCCGTTTCCGTTTCACCTCTAGCACCAAAATATGCCAACAGCAGAGCTTGAAATGTACTGTACGGTGAAAAGAATACATTTTTATCGTATGACGATTCATTGATGGCTTTTAATAGGGATAACGTGAATGCTTGTTGGCCAAGGTACAGATTTGTTCTGACCGCTTTGTTGAATGGTTGCACTTGATCGTTATCGGTTAGACATTGTGAATATATGACGGGAACTAAATATGTTAGCGATATCAAGACGAATATCAATTTTGGTAGCATTTTTTAGAATCTATAAAATAAAATATAATCTGATATAGTTTTTAATCGTAAGATTTATTCATATTGATCCAGACAATGTGATTATTAAATAAGGTAATAACTTCCATTAGCCCATTTGACACTGTCATGGAAAATTATAATTATTAAAATTATTCCATTGAACGATCCCACGAACAAAGAAAGATGACTTCATACTAATACTGACATGGATTGGAATGGTGGTACTTAAGATGCAATCTGCCAAATTGGATAAAATCAAACAAATGGTACGTTAGATCTCTCACCCAAAACCTATGCTTCAAAGACAATTAAATTTAAAACTCTAGCCTTATCTTACGTACGGTTTGTCCGAAATTGATGAAATCGAGAAAGTAAATAAACTAGGCCTACTGGAGCATCTATTTCCAATTTTTCTTAATTGAACACGTGCCAGTCCGCAAGACTTATTGATAATAAAATTTATAGACCAGAACATTTTTAAGTAGAAATACATACGTTCGGAGTTGCAGACAGTCTAAAAAGTTTATTAAAAATATGAAAGCCTTCTTTATGGTTCCTTAGAGTAGGTCTAGGCGTCTAGGGGTATAAGGTGCAAGAAGACACCATATAAGATTAGAAATGGAGATCTAAGTATATAAATAAACATACTAAATGTTATGTTGTAAATCTATTTTTGTATTTATATTGCCAAAGTAAAGTTGCAGTTAAGTAAAACATACTTTCAAGATTTGTTTACCTGATCAATACAAGTTATTCTGGTTAATGATAATGTTTATTTTTAGAGGTGCGAGATCAATGGATGATATATTGGTCGGGTATTTTAACAATATTCTTTTAAATGTCATCTTTTAGGTGTGTTGATTAATTTACCCAATATCATATCATATCCCATCGATATTGCTATGCATTGCTATCTTTTTAACATCTAAAGAATCAAGAACTTTTGTGAGAACTTCTGCAAAATAAGTTAGTTTTGAGGTGTTTCCGATTTAAGTCTCTTTTTTTTCCGTAAAAACCATGCAATGTGTGTAAATGAATGTGCACAACAAAAGAAAAAACTTTCATAATAAAAAGTTAAATATTATGACTCAGTGTCGCCTGTATTGTTGCTTTGTTATGGCGTCATCGTCTCAGCACGCATCAGTATCAATAAACAACATTTCACTTTCTCCATATTAAACCTCGTAAATTTGTCTGAATGATTTTTGAAGATTTCAACCATACTTAAGTGCATTAACAAAACCGGGAATTACCTAATGTGTTAATGTACAAAATAATATGGAATTGTTCAGTAAACAAAAAATGCAATTGAAATGCATTTTTTGTTGTTGTTGTGTGAATCTTATGAATTCATACGACCGGAAGTAGTAGTGTTTTTGGGGTGATATCCTTTCGGACAAATTAAAGTCACGTTTTTAAATAATATTTCTCTGTAAAACCTTAATACTGTTTTTAGCTACATATACTCTTTTTATATATGTATATAGTATATATATATATATATATATATATATATATATATGTTCGTAAACCAACAATTAATTAAAATTAGACATACATATGTAAGTAATTAGAAATTTAATTTATGCATTATAAGAAAACAAAAGATTATTTCATGACGATATTATACAGAATAATGTAAAAATATTTTGCTGATTGCTATAAAAAATAATAAAACGTTTTGTTGGAAAAACCCTAATTTATCTAACAAAACTTGATTTAGTAGTATATGTACTAAATAATTAGTAGCCAAGAAGTCAAGTCAAGTTCAAGTTTAAGAGTTATTTTGTTGCGATTACTTTTTTCGCACATATAAAACACATGTGCTAGCATAGATTAGAGACATTTAAATATTCAGTCATTTTATGTAGATTATCGTAAGTAAGTACTATATGTAGATTATCGTAAGAAAAACCATTTTTTTTTCTGAAAAAATCAATTTTTATACAAGTTGGTATAGCTTACGGAAAGGGTAGGGGGCATATTGAAGATGGGTGTGTAAGGAGTCGGTTATTTTCTATTTTATGATTGTATGGTTAGTTCCATAAAATATAAATATTTAGGTTCAGCTCATACGGTTAGTGTATAGCTTGTAACACCCCTAAATATTGTAGAGAAGAAAAAAAATCCATTGTAGTGAAATATGGGGTAAAACGCAAAAAATTAAAAAGAGCTGAGCATAATAATGTTGGGCATAATCATAAAATTTGATGACTCACTAAACTTAATTAGTATGATTTAATTATAATCTTAAGTCTGACAACTAATTTGAATGGAATGACCAAATCTCCCTGACACACAGGAATCATAGACATTTAAGTCTTCCCGTAGGTACGAGTACTTATTGTTATTATATAGTTTTCGTTTGAATTTTATTCGTATATTATTTTGATAATTGGTATTATTTGTATTCACAAAATGTAGTCATCCGTTGTTGTTTTGTAAGAAATCGTATCTTATTGTTCATGACTAATTTATACATTTAATAATTGATTGAACAGATTGAATAATTCACATTACAATTAAGTCCCATGCCCATGGCTTTTAATCAAGCGACTTACTTATGTATTTATCAATATGAGTTTCGGAAATATGTAGTTATAAAGATATTCCTTAAGAAGTTTTAAATTCAGAGAATGTTTCTCGAATAAATTTTAGAATAAATTAGATTCTATGAAGAAGTTATAAAAAAAGATTTAATGAATATTAAGTTTTTTTTTAATTTGAATATCGAATTTCCTAATGTTAAAAGTTAATTTAATTGTTTGGCCATATTGGAATAGGAACCAGTGTCCAATGTCTTCTCTTCATCAGAGGACCAGCTCTGAGATATTTGCGTTATATAATATCGGCATAACTAACCTATTGCAGATTGTCAGTCATAATATTTGTTTATGTATCAATAAGATTTTCATTTATTTTTCGTAACTGGAAATTCCACACATCCAATATGATGAGACATATAATTATAGTAAACAAATATTAATGCACTAATTGTAAGTAACTTGCACGTACGTACATTTAAATACGTAATTGTTATTTACATAAATATGTGCCTATGTATCTAGAGAGGTACTTTAGCCTTAGCCTTCGTGATGTCATCTTGTATTAAACTTGCTAATAAACGACTATGACTATAAAAATAAACTAAAGCACTAACGAGACTAGGTTACTTATACATATCAATATTATCATTAGTAAACAAGTTTGTTAACCGATAAGAAACTGCCTTTAGGTTTTGGTTTTTTTTTCGTAAGATGGATATTTAGATTCATTCTCTCGGCTAGGTTCATATGTCGGTCATTTATTTATGTAGAAATAATAATTTTTCAAAAAATGCTAAATATCCAATACAATACCTAAATTAGCATTAAGAATAAAAAAAGCGGTTAAACTATCAAAAAGTTGCTAGATTTTCAATAAATTTAATAATCTTTTTTGGTTTTTTTGGGAAAATTTATTGTTCAAAATTATTTATAGCCTTTCATATCTATTAGGGTGCATTAAAAATCTCAGAAACCATAAGACTTACTCCTTACCCTCTCTCTCTCTCTCTCTCTGTTTCTGGAGATTATAATTTTTGAAAACAGGATACATACTCGTATACATAAGTACCTACTTAACACATTGGCGGACAGCAGTGTTTTTGATATGAAACTATCGGTACCACATGCTTATTTTTATTATAATTACATAAATCGTACAAATTAAACTTCGTATATGGGTCAGATCTAAATAAAAGTTTGAACTTATTAGGTAGGGACACACAAATCAAATTTAACTGATTTGTGATGTATTTTTCGACGGTAAGTCCCGACTTGCAGTTATGAGTATAAACTTTTGAGACGGTATATGCCGTTTTGTTTGTTGTTCAGCATATTCCGTCTTGTCAGCCAATATGTTAACTTTTTTTTTTAATATATTTTTTTTTTTACAATATCCTTATTTCAAGTGATATACTGTGGTTTCATTTGAATTATTATTTCTTAATAATTGTACACAATATTGTTACCTATACGAAGTTTATTTATTAATATAAATTTATCATTATGTAAATCTTTGTTGCTAATTTTATTTGTGTAATACATACTCTAATATGTCATCAATGGCGTCGTATACTTGCAAGATTATTCATAAGATTCCAGAGATATAAACCGATACATTAATTTTAAAATTAAACCCGTGAAAACCGGATGTTGATTATTCCTTTTCTAAATACATTTTCTACTTCAAAATATGCTGCTAGTTTTTGTGCAGAAAGTTCCCAAACTGTAGCCGTAGTGTAAATAATAATGTATTATTACGAAAAAAAAAAAATGAAGAGTTTGGCCAAGGTGAAACAATTTTAATTTGTATTCCATACAAACCTTGTTATTTTCTTTATAATATTATGTATCACTAGAGTTCACCCAAAAACTTTTAATTAATACTAAATGTTTCGAAACTAATCAGAGCGCAAATTAATTTATCGTCAATTATGATAAATAAAATTAGAAATAAAAAAATAAAAAAAAAAACACTTATACACATAAACAACTTATGGATAATTATTTAAAACAAACCGACCTATGGAAATGATTTTTATCGACTGGTTTGGCGAGTTTATTTTATTCTTCATATAAGCGGAATGTTTTGCTGGTAGGTAAACCCGTAAAGCGTAAACCATAACTTGATAACTAATTATAAAAGTGGGGCTTACAACATTTGGCGGCTTTCTCTTTCATTTTGCAGCAGCCATAATTTAATTATAAAATCATCAGCTTGCACTCTACTAGTGCTCTGGCAGACCTCGTACAATGAGTCAAATAAGTCTTATTCTTATCTAAATAAGTATACATATGTATGTATGGTACTTTGTTATGTAATTAATTTAGAATTAAAATAATTTATAGATAAGTCACCATACGATACATTTGTTAAAGACGGCTAAATAAATCGATACACCATTAAGGTATGCGCGCGTTCTTATATGAGAATTAATCGTCTGATTTCAAGTCTAACCAGAATTCGCCCAGATTATTTTAATTAGTAATGTTTTGTCGATAATGTTCCTAAATGAAGAAGAGCACATTTATGGAGAATTTTAGATTATAGGTCTAAATTCCAATTTGTATCTGGTTGTCGTAAAACCACTTTTAATTTTGTATTACTTCACAATTCGCACACATTAACGATTTATCTTCAAAATGAATATTTATCTGATTCATCCGTGTATTTGTCATTACGATTTCAGCAATACTTCAAAATACCATCGACGTCAAATGTGGAATATTCGTATAATTACCTGGAAAAGTAACTCTAAATATCAGCAGGACTTTATTGTTTGCATCGAGGAGTGCCTACCCTTGTTAATCTCATTTTGATAAAAAAAACAAATTTTTGAACTTTCCACAATCTACCGTTATGGCATTTATTGTTGTAATATTTATTTGTCGTACAGAACAAAATAAATAAGGACAAAGTTATAGATAATAAATAAGTACATGAAACGGGCGTTGCTAATTATTTCTTCCTTACGGGTTTTTTATTTTAATTTATGCATGGCTTGGTTTTTCGATAGAAATTTGAAATAAAAAATCATAGTTTGCACAGTTAAAATATTTTTATTAATTTCTTAAAAATGTTTAATGATTTTTTTTTCAGATAAATAGTTTTTTTTTTCTTGTTATAACTTTGGTATATAAAATATATAATTTAAAAAACGTTTAAAGTTAAAAGATTATCTAGCTAAATTAAAGACTTCTTTCATAATGTCGGTCGTTTGTTTTTTTTTTACAATTTGAAATTAATGTGGCACAATTATTTAAAGATTGAATAATAATTAATATACATAATTAAAATTAATTTTATTCACAATATTATTAAAAATGTTTGCTATAAGCTTTTCATTAGGTTCTACTATAAATTTCTTTTTTGTTAACTGGTTTTGTTTTTATGATGCAAATGTTTTCAATCAATTATTGTTTTAATTATTAAATGTATATATTTTCACACACACAGTTATTTTTTAGAATACTTATTTTTTTTTTTTTTTGTTTAATTCTAAATATTTCGTATTATTGATGGTTATCAAATTGCGGTGTATCGAAATGATTTCATACCCATATGGAGTATTTTATTTTCATTTTGTACTATTTTTCTAACATCTACCTATTTATATATTTTGTTTTTGTTTTTTGTCTTAAAATTTAAAATTTAAATGATTCAAATGAAAATAACGAAATTGACGGGGGAGATTGAATAAAAACCGATTTCGCTAACCGAACAAATTAGTAGGTAAATGATAAATATATAAAAATTTGTTATGAAAATTAATTGTGTCCTTATCCATTATTAAATAATGTTACTCCATACAGATAAAAAAAAGATCGACTCTTTTGGCAATATTACATCATTCCGTTGATTGATTTTATGGACAAATAAAGTGCTAACATCGATTTTGATATCGAAAAAATGTTGTTACTTAATAATAATAATAAGTCTAAAAAAAATTCTATAATGACGACTTAAAAGCTTATATGGCTGACGGGAGCAGCCGTAATTTAATAAAAACAGCTCATGTTCAACTTACATTTTGACATTTTTTACAACAAAATTTTCTAAAACATTTCCTTAACATTTGACTTACGGAAATGGAACTTATTTCTGGAAATAATATTTTGCTAGATCGAATCTTTTGTATAATAATTAGTTTACCATTATCCAAAGTACATTATTATTATATAATTATACTATTCCGAACAAATATCATATTGGATTATGCAAAAATTGGATAATGTCGAATTTGATTTACTTAGTGCGTTTGCAAATTGCAACTGCGCATATTCAGTGATATAGTGAAGGTACATTATACATATACATCTACATAATAGCTTCTTTTTAAAAAATATTTAGTCTTCGTTGAAATAATGTTGTTTTACACCAATTATATAAATATTAAAATTTAGAGATTATTATTGTTATTATTATTATTATTAATATTATTATTATTATAATACAACATCAATAAAACATCAACTACGCATTAAATGTCTGAGTGCGGCACTGATATTGCTAAATGTATTTATATAGGTGGTTCTTGTAGATAATACATACATATGTGGCTTGTATGCATCTCATTTTTTATATAAAAAAATAAATTATATAAATTAAAACAAAAAATACAAAAAAAAGCATTTTATACATTAATTTTGTACGATTAAGTAATATTAATTTAGTAAAAAACAAAAAAAAAAATAAAAATAATACGAGCTATGATGATGAATTACTTAGTATTACTATAAAAGATGATAATATAATGGTTAAGTTAATCCATGAGTAGGGCTTTCGTTTAGACGATGTTTTGTTGTTCGTGCTTTACTACAAGATGCTCGTCGCAAGGAACTTACACTTCCGCCAAATCCCTCATGACAATCCAATGATTCAGTGGAAAATGCTAACATAGAAAAGAGTTTGTATTCGTGGAGAATTATATACAAACAATTAAAATTGAGATATGTACCTTTATCGGTTGGTGAACCTAATGTCAGACTACTTAAGCTTGAACTCAAATGATACGGTCTCGGCGATGGTGGCACTGGAGCCGATTCTTCTACTGGCAAACACGTTTCTACCATTGCTTCCAAACAGTTAACAAATAATTCGGAAGACTCACCCATCATGTTGTACTGTAAATGAAATGTACATTTTTATTTTTGATAATGACAATAGATTTGATAATAATTTTATTGTTTGAAATCATTCGTTCATTGATACTAATAATAATAATAAAAAAATATGTTATGCTCGATTTAGGTAAAATTGTGCCAAACCTATTATTTTCAGAAGTTTTATTACCTAATCAAGGATAAACAGTGAGATGTGAAAAGTCTATTTGAACTTCACTGTATTAATAAAACGTAATTTTCATTATTACAACAATTATTAAACATTGATCTAGATTTAAATTTATATTTAAATTTAGCCATTTATGGTATTCGGTCCGCATTGAAATGTCAATGTTCTTATCATATTTTGAATGGAAGCAAATATATACACGAAATATCAGTACCTACCCATCTACAGACAGAATATCACTTCAAAATTTGTAATTTCTAGATCTATCTATTTTAAATAGTCACCTTAGTAAATGGACCAGCAAATCGCCACAAACCACCAAATCCACAGCTTTGCAAAAAATGCAATTGCTGCTGCGAAGGATCTTCGGTCGCAAGCATATTTTGTATTATACTTTGAACAGCCATCAATACCACATGATCATTTGATACTGATAGAATATTATTAATTTTTTGGTCCAATAATGAATGTCTGTAATTAAATAAAACCATTTTTTTTTTTTTAAAAAAACCCCTAAATGTGAATGTTAAAATAAAAATAAAATATTTACATCACAGGAAATACTCTTGGAAATACGACTGATCCTTCAGCTAAATACTGATATAATACACGGGTTTCAGTTTCGTCAGTTGAATACTTTACCAGAGTTGCCAAAACAGTTAATACTAAAGCTTGTGTTGATAGATCTGGAAGCACTTCTGGATCCAGCAGAACATTTGATTCATTTGATACAGATGATCGTGATCCACGTTCCTAAAATTGATTTTAATAATTTCAGCCATTTTAATTGTAAATTATGTAGATAGAAATGAATCAAGAAAGAGCTATCAGTTTTGTGTTATATCATATCAAAGTGGAAATTAAATGTCTATATGAGATTTTGGAAAGCAAAACTATACAGAATGGAGAAAACATGTGTGTCTGTGTATGTGTGTGTATGGACATCTTCCATTTTTTTTAAGCGACCATAAGTGCCAAAATTACAATAGCTATATATAGTGAAATATTAGTTCCTTTTAACCAAACGAAGCGTTGAAGTTGCTAAAGTTTTAGAAAGAAATGTTGCATTAAATATTTATTTTATAGACTGAGAGTAATAAAATTTAATTAAACAAAATAACAAAAAAAAAAAAATTGGTTAATTATTGTCCCTTATGGTTGTGTTTTAAATTTTGTTAATGATATTTTAGTCATTTTATAGGTGACAATAATAATATGATGATAATATTAGAAGATAACACTATTCAATATAGATAGACCTACAGCAGTGGCATTTTTTTACTAATAAATCGAATTACATTTGACCATTAAGAAAAAACGAAAACATTTCCAAGTACATTAAAATTATAAAATTATTGCAATATAAAGACAATCATATTCAATATTAAATACGGGTAATAAATAAAAATGTTGACATTTAGTTTTAGTATATTTTGATTTTATTGTTATTCCTTCCATCCTTTTATATCCTTTTCGTTATGCAATATTATAGTACGATATATGCATCAAGATACGTAACTTTTGAACAACCAATCAATAAATGATGACAATTTTCTCAATAGTGTGTTTTGATCAATAATTTTAAAAATAGGAGTCGCCCTATTGTGATTTTTGCCCGTTTATAAGTGAGTTATAATTGAAATCCAATAAATCCGAGTATATTTCCGTTTGGTTCGCTTAAAATAACCGTGGAAATGAATAAGAAGTAAGCATTACGTTAAGCATTTTATTAGTATATTAATTGCGGGTAAAAATTTGTTTTATTTTAGCTTATTATACAAAACGAATAAGGTGCTGTAATGAGGATAATAAGAGTAGACAGTACGATATATTATGTCAACCCGAACAATTGTTAAGCATTATTCTGGGTAGCTCTAGTAGAACCATTTATAAAATTGTCTTAACGTATAGACGTATAGATAGATATTATAGATTTCATACAGACAAATTAGTCATTTTTTGATGACTGAACGTTTTTTTAATCTCTAGCTGATTATTTTAATTAGAATTAAATTGTAAAGTTAAATTATAATTAAAATAGTTTTTCATATTCTCCATGTATTTCTCATACCCTATAGATTTCTTGAAGGGACGACTTGACATTACTTAGAAACTTAGACCATTTTATAGTATATGACTTGTTATATCTATTAAAACTGAGTAAAATCCATTAATATTAAATATAAAAACCAATCAGTACATTATGGACCATCGAATTTTACCAACAGCTTTGATTTTTTTTTTGTAATTAAACTTTTAACATCACCAATTCAATGTTATAGTCAGACGATTGTAAATGATTATTAAATATCCATGAACAAATAAATTAATTAAAAAAAAAAATTTTTTTGCATGCAACAGTTATAGGAGAATTTGAGAAAAATTAATTTTATTTAAAAACAATAAAAGTTAAGAGATGATAAAAAAAACGAAAAAACATAGTATCGCCAAAAAGATTCAAAGCTCACAATGAAAAACGCGCGTTTTAAAAGTTTTCAAGTGACTAGATAGAAATTCCAGTGTAATATACAAGCAACAAGCAACGGAAATTTTGTAAGAAAAAACAAATTATTGTAAGAAATGTTCGTTACTAGCAATTTAATGCATTTTTTGTTTTAAGTATTGCAAAAAAAAAAAAATGTTAATGCTTTCGAATTTTTACCTACTTACTGTTACAACTTACAACAATATTCAATTGAAATTGTATTAAAGTTATCTCAATAATTTCCCAAAAATATCGTAAATTCTGATAAATGCATAAATTGCTAATAAATATTAACAAAATTAAACAAAACACATAAACGAGGACAAGAGATTTTCTGCCAATGCTGACAAATTCATTTCAAATATTTAAGATTTCACTTAAACAAAATGAACAGAAATATCTTACGAAAACGATTTTCTGAAACCGAATCAGCCAAAAAAGAATTTTTTAACAAAAAAAAAATTATTTTTTTTTTAAAGTCAACACACGTTTGCGTCATGTCATTATTTGAAGAGAAAAAGCATTTTAAAGACCCGCATCATCATAAATATTACACATTAACAAACAATGCCGCAATAATAGTAATTAAAAAAAAAAACAAAACAAAAACCAATAAAATAAAAATAAAATCTAAATAGAAAAGTGATATAAAAACGGTAACGCCGTGCCACTTAATTATTTCTTACTTCAACAGATGATGCTATTTTTTGTAGACAATCGATAAAACCATTGTCTTTGCTATGAACATCATCATTAATTCCAGTTGCAATATTACTATACAACGCGATTGTATTTTCTTTGCGATTTAATGCATGATCTTGAACCGGTTCGGAGGATGATCTACGATTTTTAAAATCTTGACGCTGATATGTGTGATTCGTATTGGAACTATGAAATATCATAACATTATTCGTTGTTGTAGTGGCGGCAGATGTAGTAGCAGAAATGGCTATTTGTGATTGATTTGCAAAATTTTGCGATTGTCCATGATTTTGTGTCAAATCTAAACTTCGCCATGATTTTCCTTTTATTGCCGGATCCTAATCGAATTGTATTATATATGTATAATCTTTAAATTTGAATATTTTTATTAAAAATTATATTATCAAAAAATAAAAATGGTTTCGTTTCTCGAAAATCTCACAATTAAATTAAAAAAAAAAAAATTGTTAATTTAGTTGCGTCAAAAATATTAAAATCAATAATATTATCTACTTTTTTATTTTTTTTTTTTCGGATGATACTACTGTCTGATAATTATAATTACAAAAATTATATGAATACCTGATGTGGTTGTACTTTGTGCTGACGTGCAAATGCAATTGCCGATTGATCTAACATATCCCATGACTTTTGACGACGTGACAATGCCAATCCCATCTGAAATTCGTTCAACAAATATAATTATTATAAACAAATAAATCGCCAATTTAATTAACTTACATTTGTTGATGGGATATTTGATGAATCATTCATTTCATTAATATTTGATTCGACCGGCCAACGTGGCAACGTATGTTTAACATGGCATCTGGAACGAACCTCTTCGGATACGGCAACTAATGCTAAGGAATTTATTTAACAATTAAATTACCAAATGTTATATTATTGAAAAAGAAAAATCGCTTAACCAGTTAAATAGGCAACACTGTCAGATGTCACCTCAAATTTGTCTCTTCGCAACGGTTTCGCTATAATTCCAAGGAGCATTGTCAGAACTCGTGATGTTCGAGAAACAGTTGTTGGCGTTGGATGACGAAATCCCTATATAGTTAAAATTATTTAAAATCACGTTATTTCAGTACTTGTCATTCTATTAAGCCATCAACCTTTAATAAATGTCCAACTAAAGCAAAATGAAAATTGCTTTTAAAAGACAATCCAACGGCATGGTCTAATTGTTTAAAATGCCATTCAAGTGGTTCTCGTGTTACTGTCATTACATCAACAAGTCCCTAAAAATGCCATAACATATCGTTTAAACTCTTCTATGTGCACACAAACATTTCAATCAATAAACACACACCGTACGATCAAAAGTTCCCTGTGAATTGAGCGTATGCAAATTTTGTTCCAACAAAGCTAAACCGGCTGCATAGAGTGCAATTTCATCTAATTGCAATACGGAAATTGCTACCCAAAATAGTGCTCGATGAATTGGTGATTCCTAAATTTTGAATTTGAATAAATTTTCTTTTATTATTATAAATTTCAAATATGTAACTAACCGGACGCAGAAGCGGCTGAATACGAGTCAAGCACATGACTAACGCCTCAATCAGTACAATGTCATTAAATGATTCTAAAGCTTTAACTAAAATTCTTAAAAGTTGTTTTACATCTTGATCGGTAACACTTTTACTGATGCATCCATAAACGATAAGCGCACGTGGCTGTAAGGCCGGATTATAGCAAAAAGCAAAACTTCTGGCAAGTGATGTCCATGTTTGTAACCAATCACAATCAGGTATATCCCGCATACAGGCTTCCATTATTTCCAATAGTGCATCTGTAATGACCTCCAACGATGGCAGAGAAAGGCGTTCTCGATCGGCTGGCAATGGCTGCGAGACACGTTCATTACCCAACCATTTATCGGGTGGATGTCGGCAACTCGATCGAAATGCTGTTACAGCAGCTGATTTAACTTTGCTAATACCGAATAGTAAATAAAATTTTTGCAATGAAAATTCGTCCAGTGACAGACGCAAAACTCGTTGTGTTTCTTCTATAAATTATCAAAAAAAAAAAAAAATGTTAACTTTGGTAAGACTTAAAGACCGAAAATTGTTACCCGAAAATGACGGTTTTGTGCAGGTACATAAAGAGTGAATAATATTAATAACTAATCCATGGGTTGATGCTCGCATAGATAGTGAGCCTGAGCAAACCTAAACAATGACTTATAGAATTTCAATATTTTATAAAATTTTAATTAAAAACTTACCAAAAATGTTACGGTATGGAATAAATATGGCAAATGTCGAGCAACATCCAAACAATTGTTAAATGACAACATCAACAAGTATCTGGCCAATATTGCAATATCGTCCCACATCATGTGTTGCTCCAAAAACTGTGTTGGATTTGTGCATGTCTTATCCATAACGCGACATAATCGTCCAATGACCTTTTTTGCTACCAATTGAACATTGGCCGATGCCAATGCAACGGCCGTATCGGCCATTATTTCAACTTGCGGTGATCCAAGTCCAGATGTAACCGATTTTTGAATGAAATTATCCAGTACCATATCTATAAGTTCGGGAATTTGTCCAATCGAACCCCAAATTTTGGCTTGTATCGATGGATACATTTCCTTTTGTTCGATCGTTAAATTAATCAATCGTTCGAGAATTTGCGAGACTTTCAGTTTTTTGGAATCATCGTTCGATTTGCAAAATCTAAAATCGAGTTCACTGGTTGGTTGGTGTGTTTGTACATTAGGTTAAATTGTCAAAATTATCCATACACTTACTTTACTAAATTCTTTAACCAAGGAGTCATATATTCGAGACACAAATGCTTTAATTCGATTGTACTACGTTGAAATCCTTGAATACATTCTTCCAAAAATTCTAGCGTCAGATGAGGCTCATTAGTTGCAAGTTTCTCACTAACAGATTTTATGAAAATCGTATTATTGGATGGGATGCAGAGACCTATGTATATGCCAATTAATCAATAGATGTACAGATTTGTAAAAAAAAGAATTGTTAACCTTGGGTTTCTAACAGTTGACCTTCAATTTTTAAATCAAATGTTGCTGTTAATGCGCACAGCTGATTATAGGCGGCTGTCCGTAAATTGGGATCAGCCGAACCGAGATTAAGTAATGCCATATTTAGTAACGTGCCAGGAACATCTTTAGGTCTAATCTTTTGGTGCACGGTAACAGAGTCCTAAATTGTTATTCAAAAATTATGGTTACAGGAAATCCAATACGATCAGATTAAAAATCTTACTGGCTGACTCAATTCCCATCGATTTCTGATGTGAATTATTGCTTGAACAATATTATCACAGTCATTATGTATAAAACTCAATTGACCACTTTCATTTGCAATGGACAATGTAAATTGATTGTCATCGACCAGACATACTTCTTCAATCTCAGATGCATAATAAACGTCATTTAAAAGAACGGAATGGGCAAGGACTTTTGTCTTTTCGGCTGATGTTATTTGCAGAGCTGTTGGTCCAACCTATATGAATGGTAAATCATCTGAATCTGTATGGATTTAATTGAAATTACTATTGTAAAACTCACTTTAATTGCAACTTTTGTATCTTTGTGACTCAACTTAAGTGCATTGTTAAACACTTTCAAATCTTCGTCCAAAGACAATGTTGCTCCAGGTAATTTCTGATGTTCTGGATCAATAGCATCACTAAGTTTACTTGGCGAATCCAAAAATATTAACTTTCTATTTCCCTATTTAAACAGAAAATTATCTTTAAATTATTAGCGAAACGAAATATGACGCGTTTCATTTGCATACTTTTAGCGGAGCCAAAATTCGATCATGAAATTTTGTATATTCACGAACCCATGAATTGCAATTATATATATAAACAGCATGAACATTTTCGTACGCGACTTCGGGCAGCACGTAAAACCATTTCTGTAGGAACTCTGTTCGAAATCGATTATCGGAACATGTGTGCGTAAAATCGATAACTACTTCAAAAGGTGAATGACAAAATGGTTTTAACGTTAAAATAACATGATAAATCAGTAAATCTCCATTTGTTTCGCCAATTTTATATCGTCTAGCGATATAGTAGAAAACTGGATAGCCGGCTTTGCTTGTGCCAGCTTGATAAAATATATTCATCGATTTCAATGTTTTAAATTCTTCTTTTTCGTGCATCTGATGTTTAACCATAATTTCTTCAAAATTAGTTGACGACATATCGATTGAACTCCATCGAGCATATGATGAAAATAGCAAACTAAAAATTAAATGCGTCTACAATAGGATTTCTAGAAGAATTTTTCCAAAAAAAGAAAAACAATTACTGTGAATCGACAGGTTTATGTTCAGGTGGACCTAAATAGGCGAGAAGTGTAGCCATTTTATCAAATGGACGTCGACCAACTGCTTTATGATCTCTACTGCTAGATAAATAATCACCTGAAATATTTTGTTTATTTATACTTAATGATCACATCAAAAGATTATCTATAAATGCTAACCAATTTTTTCTTGATGCGTCCATAGAAGTCGATGCAATGCCAATACATTTGCATCTGATATAAAACTCATGCTGTGTGATGTCTGATCAACAGTTTCACAATCAGATGCAATTTGAATGAAAAATCTTCGACCCGCCTCAAAGTGGGCACGTAAAAAATCATTAAAGCAGAGCATATGCTGTTCCTTGGAAAATTCTACATGGTTGGCAATGTTTTGTAGGATTTTCGACATTAGCATTAATCCACGTTTTACCGAACTTGGTACTTGTTTGCCAACAATGCCCAATTCTTGCGGTGACACTATGGCTGGATTGATAAATCGTAGAAAAATTACTGTTCCCACAGCACCGATATTATTTTGTAATAAATTCGGAAAACGCTTGCTTAACACCTGATATAAACAATGGCACATGGATCGTAGTTGTGGTGGAAAGCGATCAGCTGAATTAATGATGGCGTCAAATACTTTTTGTGTAAGAGCAATTAGGTTGCCTCTGTTCTGCTCAATATCTTCTTGAAGTTCAAGTCTAGCTGTATCAACTTCAAAACTTGTATTTGGTTCTTCCAATAAAGGGCGAATCAGTGGTTCTAGCAAGTTTTGCAAATAGCTTGCGCCATATATCTATAAAAAAAAAACAAAGAAAAGAAAAATATTTTCATTAAGCAATTCATTTCGGACGAAGAAAAGGCAAATACCTTAAAACAAAATGCCATAATTTTACTGCCCAATGAATTTCCTCTGAATAATGTTTGCATGCAATCAGATACTTCAACTTCTCTGTAAAACATATTCCACAAAAGTGGCGATAGAAGATGCTTTGCATCAAACAGTGTGACAAGCACACGTGCCAATTCGTCCATTTGTGATGTTGTCACAACATTAGCCAATGCCATAGCAATAGGTAGTTCTCCTTTGTCACTAATCATTGTTACAAGCTGTACCAATTGCTCAAATCTATCGGCCAATACAGTTTCAGCCAATGTATCAAATTCGGTTCCTTGCTGTAAAATTTGTGTTAGGACCTCCATAAATGCGGCACGTGTCTGCAGATCTGGATTATATCCCAAATCAATTGAATGCATTAAACCAGAATCAATGTTAGCACTCAGTAAATTTGACATAGCTTGAATTGTAGCATTTCGTAGAGCTGTTAATTTTCCTGCAGTTATTCGAGGACGTGGCGGTAGCAATGGTGGATTAGTAACATCTTTTTCAGCTTCGGAACTATCAACACAGTCATTTAAGAGATTCATAAAAAGTGTGAAATATTTTAGAAAAAGAGCGCTCTTTGCGTCCATCAAATCACCACGATCAGATTCTTCTGGTTGTAGCGGTAAACCTCTTAGTAAAGCTGCAACCGCTTCCATACAAGCTTGATCCAAATCTCTAAATATTAACGACGTGCTGTAATGACCACAAAAAAAATATCAAAATAACTTATTCTTAATAATAAATAAATCATTTACCTCGTTATGATGCCAACATCACCAGAACTCGGCGGTGCTATTTGATGTGATGTTCCCATTACCCAATCCGTTAGATATTCAACAAGTTTATTGCGAAATTTCATTTCTTGACGAAATGCTAAATCATCACGACGTTTCATCATTACTTCCACCAATTGGCATAGTTTTGTTTTAATATGAATTGCATGAACTGTCATATCAAGGTGACGAACATACCGAACAATGCCTAGCATCATACCCTCTATACTTGTAACACCTAAATGTTCTGACGATGATGGTTGCTCATTTTGATCTTTACTTTGTCGACCATCCAAAATCGATTTCATAATGTAAATTGTATGTTCAATGAATTGCGTATTAATATCCGATACGATAACCTAAAGAAGCGCTCTGTTTATCCAAAATATTAAACGAATTTTACTGATTGCTAAATTTACCTGACCTTGTTGATCGAAAAATTTCTCTACAATACCACGTATCTGATCAAATAGCAGAGGATACAGCTGTGCAGACATTTCCTGCCCAATCAATTCCTTTACGTGTTTCTGCATTTGTGGTCCGAATTTTTCGTTGTTACATACCAATAATCGTAGCAACTGTCCAATAAATCTGCACAAAATTCAAATTAAATCTCTATACACGAAAATGAATTGATTCAAACAAACTGGGTCACTGGACAATATTGAACATCTTGACTACTTGGTCCAATAGATGAAACTAAACAACTTGTACTTGGATGCAGTGAACCTCGACCAGAACTTGCGGAACTAGACAATGATGATGTTGATTGTTGCAATATTGAACCCATTGATACAGCATTTTGGCCTAGCATTCGATGAGTTCTAGGTTTTTGCAAACAAACACCACCAAGTGCAAGCAAAAACCATGTCATATTAGCCCATTCAGTGATTTGTTCTTCTAAGTCATGTTCAGAACTCTGATGACTGGCTCTACGTTTTCCCATACTACGATGAAATATTTCGGCTTGTCCTTCTTCTGGTTTTCCTTTCGGATATGACTGAAGCATTTTGCACGTTTGTTCCCAATTTCTAAGAAGACGAAAATAATGGAATTAATTTTTTCAATATATAAGAATAAAAATTTATTACCTAAAAGTTTCCTCCCAAGCTGGTTGAACTCCATTAACACAATGTTCAATTTTTCTCAAAAGTGACATTATATTTTTCTGTAATGCGATTCGGCCTAAAAATATAAATCCAATTTAAGTTACGGTCTAAAGATAAACAATAAAAAGAAAAACATGCAAACCTTGTGTTTGTTCATAATAACAAAATCTAGACTCGGTATTTGGTGTACTCGAAACTTGTGCTAATTCTTGATAAAGATGACAATTAGGCAATAGACCACTAACGGTAAGCTCATCAGATCCACATCGAATTTCCGCCTCTTCACATAAAAGTCCAAAACATGATAATGATGTTATCATAGCATCCCAATCAACCGACCATAAATACATAAAGAAAACAACTTCCAATTTGATATGTGCTTGACGACATATGGCTATTTTGCAACCAACATTAGCATAGTCTTTGTGACGCTGTAAAAATGTGTTTCGACATATTAATATTTCTCTTAACCACTTCAGCACATCCGTGTAATTAGCAATTTGATGTTGAATTAATTTTTGCGATATTGAAAATAGAACTTGGGAGCTGACATCCCAAAATGTATTAATTGGAGCTTCGGGATTCCATATTTCGATTTTATCCGGAGAGTGTAGAGCCAGCAGAGCCTCCATTGCTTCCTGTGCAACATCCGGCATTGTTGGTTGATGAACTAAACTCACTAAGCCATTTATAAGCTCAAGTGTTGAGCTTTGTACTTCATGGCCAGCCTTTCCAAAGTTCTGTATTGATTGAGTTTTATTATTTAATTGAAAACATTTTGTCAAATCGTAAAAGATACGTACATTTAACAACAACATTGGATCGGCATGAATTAATCGGACCATCAACAGTAATAGTGCTTTGTGAGCGGGCCCTTCGTCCGGTCGAGTTAGTCGATTTTGTACATCTTTCGATTTTAGTGTTAACGAAGTTATCATACGTAAGGGCGTATGTGCAATATAACCTTGGGTAGCTTTATTTAGAGTATCAGTAAACAAAGCACGAAGTTCCCCAGAACGGGAATATACCAAATCAATTTGTGGCCACCATGGTAGTCGGGGTTGAACTACAATTCTGCAATAATAATTATTTGTTTGACATAAGTCTTTAGCTTAAATTATCAAATGAATACTTTAACAATGAGCTGACTATAACAAAATGATATGCTGGTGGCGAAGTAAGTAAAAGACATACTTTTAACGCTTCGTTGTTGTGTGGTTTAATGCGAAAACAAGATACCAAACAGTCAATCATTAAATCAATATCCTGAAAGTTATACCCTTGACCACGCGAAAATGGTTTTACCGGATTGAACAGTAATGCCTATTAAAAGTATTAGTTAATTAGTAAAAATTTCTTTAAAAAAAAATATTTAAATTACTTTTAAATCGTTGATAACACTTTGTACCAGTTGAAATGTCACGTTGTTGGAATCACAAATGTTTATGTATGTAGATACTTTGCATAATTTTACACAAGCTATTGCAGCCGATTCAGTTAGTTGTTTTGAAGATGCATGAGCACCAAGACCCTTTTTAATGCCTTCCATAAAATGTTTCTTTTTAATATGCCGTGGCGAACATGGTGCCCCAGAATCTGCATTCACAATTTCCTCTAGTACTTTCTAATTTTAATTAAAAATTATAACTAACGATTTTACAGCAAATTAATTATCAAAATATTTAATATCTACTTACTGGACTTAGAACCAATAATAAAATTTGGAGTGGCCAGACAGCAGCACGACTTTTTTTATTTTCTGCATATGAGTCCAAAATATCGAAAAATGTTTCACAGCATCTAACAAAAATTTATTTTCCAATTTAAGCAAAGTTGTTAAAGTCAATCTATTAAATAAAAATCTTTTATACTTAGCCAAATCCTCATTGTGAATAAGTTGCAAATCTGCAAATTCTTGTGGATGAAATTCTACCCAATTCCACAATGCTTTTTCTAGTGAACCTAATAAAATCATATGGGCTGACTTTTTCAATAGTCTAAATTTTTGAATTGTTTCTAAAATAATATTTGAATTGTATATAACAACATAAAACACTAAATTCCACATTGAATACCTGATAGTAATTTAGTCAAACGATTTACGTCCAAATCAATATGCTGAATCAATTCAATATCACTGTAATCGGGATTCTCTTCTGATGATGCACTCAACTCTTGTAAACGAGCCGATATCCGATTAAAAACAGCACCAAAATGGTTCTGAGATAAAGCAAACAGTACTTTTGAAGCTAATGCTTTAAGTGATGTTGCATTTGGATTATTTTCACTTGGTACATCTAAAATAAAAGATTGGGGCATTATGATAAAAAAAAACTATTTGGATATTTATGCAGTAACAAAAATTACCTATAAATTGACAAATTTCCCTTAACAAAAGTTTAACATTCATTGCTTCTTCAAAGCGAGCTGTATCCTTTGTCTGATTTGAAAGACATCGCTCAAGTGTAGTCAGTATAATAATCAATGAATCGTAATAGCATCTCTCTGGTTCATGAGCTCGATTTTGGGGCGTTTGAAACTACAGTAATAATAAATCAATTTAGCGCTCATTTCAAAGTGGTTTGTTTTGAATATTTTTATTACCAATTCATTGACACGCTGCAACATTTTTGTTAATCCTGATATCACTAGAGAAAACCTGTACCTAGATATTTGAATAAGACAAGCCATTGTTTGATCTTGATTCAACCTCGCTTGCGTTCCATGGAAACCGATTCGATACGGCAACTGAAAAAATGTTATTTTTAGAAGTATTTATTTACATCTCTTTAGAACTCGTTTTTTGTGTTCCATTCCCTTAGAGAAACCGAAAATGATAAAACCGATTAAAAGGGAAAATCAACTCAATAAGTTCGACCAAGATGCCGGTATAGGCTATAATTCTATAAATGCTTAATTATAATTTTCGATCCCAATTATTAATTATTTTGCTTTTGACTTTTCCCCCTTACTATAAAAGGAGTAGGATTTTCTCTAAAATTGCGTCTTAGAAAATAACTGAGTGGGAACTGGCAAGCGAAAAACCTGCGAAAACAAGCGAATTCATTCATAATTTTATTCGAGAGGCACTTCTAAATGTAAATAATAACAGCGCACGTGGGAAAACAATTTGGATTCATTCATAAACACAATCAAAACAATTCTCCGTCTCTTTTTAGGGTGTTGCTCTTCTTGCAAAGTTTATTGATTTCGAAATGAAAATTTTGGGAGTTCTCTAGCACCCACTTGGAGAAATACAAAAAAACCATATACCTCCTCTTCAAAACGGGCCAATAACGAGTTTGCCCACTCGCCAGGCTTTTGAGTCGCCATTTCCACTAGTTTTTATTAGTTAAAACACAAAATTTACATAATTATTTATGAAAAATCACTCGCAGAAAATTTTGACATCTATTGAAAAAATTTTACAACACTTATTTGAAGTTTGTTTAAATGAGCGCAGCCAGTATTGAAACCTACGTTCACCAAATTGACAATACAGGTGGCTTTTCGGCTGCTTCTCTTTTATATTAATTTGTGAACAAATTATTTAAAAATGCTATTTTCAAGTATATTTACAAATTAAATAAAAGAAATTCTCTATTTATTAAAGTTCGAAATTGGTACTTGGTAAATTGAAAGAAATGTACGCAGCCACCAAACTTCGCTATACTGTACCGGCCTCTATAGTCTGAAATCCCTAAACTAATGACATTTAATGTTTTTTATATCGTATCATTTTATTTTCTCATAACCAACAAAATAAAAGTTCCTATTTTATCTTATTAAACTTCTTACATTTGGTTTGAAAATGCTTCAAATAGATGACTCAAAATTAGAAGCAATTGGTAAAGTTTTACGGGACACTGACCGACCATTAAAAGAACGATTTCGTGCCCTATTTACATTAAAAAGTATTGGTGGCCCTCTTGCCATAAAATATATTACCGAATGCTTTGATGATGAATCCTGTTTATTAAAACATGAATTAGCTTATTGCTTAGGTCAAATGCAAGATACCGCCGCTATTCCATATCTTGTACAGGTATTGGAGAACTTATCACAAGAACCAATGGTGCGTCATGAGGCTGGTATGTACAAAATTGTAAATCTAAAATTTTTAACTTAATCTATTTTTTTTACATTTTATACAGCCGAAGCTCTTGGAGCTATTGGCAATAAATGTTCAATAGAAGTTCTTGAAAAATTCGTTAAAGATCCTGTTATCGAAGTATCCGAAACATGTGAGATAGCCCTCGCTCGAATTAATTGGCTCAACAAAAACGAATCGCTGGATGATGACAATCCATATGTATCGGTTGATCCATCACCGCCGGCAACAACAAAAAGCTTAGAAGATTTAAAAACGATTTTATTGAACGAAAACGAGAAATTGTTTGATCGATACCGAGCTATGTTTAGTCTGAGAAATTTACAAACCGATGAAGGTGCAATGGCACTGGGTGAAGGATTGCAATGTAGTAGTGCTTTATTCAAGCATGAAATTGCATTTGTATTGGGTCAACTACAAAAACCATGCACAATTTCATATCTGGCAAAATCACTTCAGGATAAAAGTGAAAATGAAATGGTTCGACATGAATGTGCTGAAGCATTAGGTGCTATAGCAACCGATGAATGTACCTTACTGTTGAACGAATATTTAAATGATGAAAAAAGAGTCGTTAAAGAGAGTTGTATTGTTGCTTTGGATATGTGTGAATATGCGAATAGTCCCGAATTTCAATATGCAAACACATTGGTGGCTATAGCTGAGTAACGAGTATTTAACAATAGTTTTGATAAACATTTTGTAACTAAACTTTTCAAAAATTTCATTCGAATGTTTGGTATGTATGTATCACATTTTTTTAGAAATGAAAAATGAATTTCTGACAAAAAAACAAATTAAAAATTTTTATTTTCAACAATACATCTTTACAATGTAATGGACACAAATAACACAAATAAATGAATTATTTTCGAACGAGATTTCAACTCATTCTCCAATCGGTGATTCCTGATGAGCTTGTTTCAAATGTTCCTTTAACTTTACAGCCTTAACAAATCCAGCCTTGCATATAACACATTCGTGTTTTTTGTTTATTTTTTTCGGTGATCCACTATGAATATTAAAGTGAGTCATCATATTGTAACGTTGCGCAAATTTCTGATCGCACACTGGACACGAATATGGTTTGGCACCAGTATGAATACGTGAATGTCGATTAAGATGCGAATTTGAACGAAATGTAAGACCACATACTGTACAGGCTTTCTCCCGTATATCTTTATGTGCCATTTTATGCATGCGAAATGATGAATGATGTATAAATTGTTTGCCACACACTTCGCATTGAAATAATTTTTCATCCGAATGTATGGGCATATGTCGAATCAGATAGGATCGCTTAGCAAATCCTTTGCCACATTCGACACAGTGTAGTGGTTCAACAGATTTGTGTTTTAACTTGTGCGCCGAAAATTCTTCTATAGTTCTAGATTGAACGCCACACAGTGAACAGCGAAATTTTTCATCGTGAGTTTTTTGATGTTTCTACAATTGAAATTAATTCTAGAATTATGTAATACTAAAGATAAAAGTATAATTTTCCTTACAATAAATTCTGCTTTTTGATCAAACTCTTTAGTGCATTCTTGGCATTTAAACGTGTTGATGGGTTTTTCTGATTCTGTTGTGCCACTGTTATTTTTTAGGGATTGTTTTTTCCCTTTGGATGATTTTCTTTTCACTTTTTCTTTAATAATTCCAGAATCCATTATCATTTTGTCATTATAATTATAGAAATATTTACTTTTAGTTGATCTAACTTTTAGTTGTTCTTCAGTTTCAGCTGAATCTATTTCTTCTTGTGTTTCGATAAAAATTTCATGGCTATCGTTTAATGGTGGTGATCCGGATCCGCTGTGTTCTAGTTCTTCTTCATTTATAATATATTCAATTTCACATTTTGGTGATCCATCTTCAGTTGAACTTGACGGTTGCCGGTCAATCTTGGCCAACAATAAAATACGAAATTCTTCTTCGATTTTCTTCACTGTTAATGCTGCTAAATCATATTTATCGATTTTTATAATACAATTTTGACAAACAATTTTCGAATCTTCATCTCTTGTAATTGTAAGAATTTGCCCCAGAAATGATTCGAGAAATGTTATGATGGACGTATCAGTGTGTTTTGATTTTAAAGTAAATATATTATCACAATAGATAAGGGCTTGTTCATTGCACACAAAACATTTTAAAAGTACCATTTTAATTTTATCAATAAGTTACTAATGTAAACAATTGTTTTTCAATTAGAAGCCCACTTTTGTAACCATTTTTTGTCAGTAGTAGTGTTGTGCAGAATCCATGTACTCAATATTACCAGTGAATAGTATTTGAGGTACTAAAAACGAATTAATTACGGTACGGATTTACGGATAACAATTTTCAGTAATTTTTAATAAAAAAAATTGAAAAAATTATTTATTTTATTTTGACAACAGTAAAATGCCCTTCTCGTTCTAACATACTAATTATTTCATTTATACATACATATGTCCTTCTCTAAATGTTCCGAGTTATACTGACATTCATGTCTAATTTATTGGTTTTACGGGCCCATTGAACTAGAGAGATGGGGTGAAAGCGATCGATATAGGGGGTTTCCCTCCACCAACGTTTCTATGGCAACTTTTTGGTTTGGATAAATAAAATTAAATAGAAATAGAAATAAAGGAATTCTTTTATCTATAAATTAATGTACTGTAAAACTATATAAATAAATATAAACGTGCTTTTAGTACAATTTTTTGCAGTATTGCGTACCGCTACATGGTTCCTTTACCCTACACTTTGAGAACGTCAACGTCACTTTGTCGAAGTTATAAAATTTTGACACCAGTTTTTTCACTCCTAGTTTTTATTATAAAACATTTTTCCTTTAAAAAATGCACAAATAATTTCAGACTTCCAACAAATTCAACAAAATTACACAGACAAAAAATGGAAGTTATTGATATTCGAGCTTTGGAAGAGGCTGTGACCGTATTTTATCGTTCATGTTCATCGGAACAAGCTATTGCTCACGAATGGCTTACAAAAGTACAAAATAGTCCTCAAGCATGGTCATTTGTATGGGAGCTGATGGGACCTGACAAGGTAAACTTTACTTACATAAGAGATTTTATTTCCCATTTTCTATCTATTACACTGGTCAATATTTTCGTTCCGTAGCCATCGGAAATACAATTCTTTGGTGCAACTACACTTCATTCAAAACTTATGAAATTTTGGCAT
Organism: Platyura marginata; assembly: GCA_026745375.1. NCBI lineage: Eukaryota > Metazoa > Arthropoda > Insecta > Diptera > Keroplatidae > Platyura > Platyura marginata. Next base: position 124,611 of record JANSTT010000008.1, read on the forward strand.
GAAGTTCCCAAAGAAAATCACGAAGAGCTTAAACAGAAATTACTAGGATCTATAATAGCATTTGGTGGTGGTCCAAAAATTGTGTTAAATCGTTTGTGTATAGCGGTACCGATGGTTATTTTGACTCTTGAAGAGTATTGTAAAATGTAAATATTTGATTTTAGCTTAGTGCATTGATTGTTCATATGCTAAAGGAATGGCCAACGGCTATTGAAGATGTAGCTAGTACATTTCAAAATCAACAATTGCCAAATTTAACTAATAATACACAAATTTGGATTATGATGGAAGTGCTATGTGGAATTCCGGAAGAGGTAATTTGATTAACTTTATTTTGGGTAAATTTATACACAAACAAAAAAATTTCCACATTTAAGACTACTGCTATTTACACATCAGTTCAACGTGTCAACTTACGAAATGATATTAACAAACATGCTCCATTTGTATTACAAACAATTGAACGATACATTAGTAACAAAAGTGAAACAAATCTAGAATCGGCTGATATGACCACATTATTACGAGCCTCAAAATGTGCTGGAGTTTGGCTCAAGTAATTAATTAATTTATCATTTTGTTTGCTTTATTGTTATTATTTTGTTTTTTTGTTCGTTACAGAAACGGTGGATTCCCATTGGACACATGCCACTTTTTGGCTACATCATTATTAAAATTAATAAACAAATGCTATTGGAACAGTGCACAAAATGATGGTTGCATGTCAGCCGATGAAAATGAACTTACTGAATCTTGTCTAGAAACACTATCAGTAAATGACTAATATCAACTACAAATTAGATTAGAATAATTTTTTTTTATTTAAATTAGGCAATGATGATTCAACCAGACGCACATAAATATTCAAATACAGCACTAAGCTTAATGAAATTATTTTTGGAAACATTGTCAAGCATAACAAAAGCCGAATGGACTGAGAATAATTTGAATGAAGACATTGCCGTTGGCATTTACACACTATTGATATCGTCAATTGAATGCCATTCTCGATTATTACTTGCCGGTGTATTGTCTGAGAGTGTCGAACATCGTGAATTATATATGCGATTAATACATGAGATACTACAATGTACCGATAAACCGGGAATTTATCCAGTTGAAGAATCTTGCAGTACACTGGCAATGGGCTTTTGGTATATGTTACAGGTTTATTTGCAATAATATTTTTATGAAGGATTGAAAAATAATTTAAAATGGAAAACAATTTTTTAGGATGAAATTTTATCAGCTGATAATGAGATTGAAATAAAAAAATCCCTTGAACTAATAACGCCACTTTATTCTCACTTAGCGAAAATACTTGTTCGAAAGGCTCAACAACCGGATGAATCGTCTATTGACAAATGGTCTCCAGATGATTTAGAAACATTTCGATGTTATCGACAGGATATATCTGATACTTTAGTGAGTATAGAAAAATAACCTTTTTTAAGCATTAAAAATATTTTTCTTCTTTTTTTCCAGTTATATTGTTATGAAGTACTTCATGATGGTCTTTTAGAAATTTTGTCCTCAGTTTTAGATGAAAGTATAGTGTCATTACAAAATGATCCAATGTACTGGACTCAATTAGGTACAATTTTGATGATCAACAAAACCAAAATACCGTTTATTCATAAATTTACCAAATTTTTAGAGGCTTGTGTATTTGCATTTTACTCAATAGCCGAACAAGTAGATTCCCATGAACGTAAAAATATACCAAAATTAATGAGAGTTTTGCATGAAATTCCTTATGATAAAATCAATGAAAAACTATTAGGAACTGCACTAGAAACATTGGGTAAATTTCAAAAAACTTTACTAAATTTGGTTATTCTGGTTATTTAATTAGAATTTTAATTTTTATCGAAAAAGGTGGCTATTGCGAATGGTTCAAAGATAATCCAAACTATTTACCGTCTGCCATTGAACTACTTGTTAAAGGTTTAAATTCACCGATGGCATCACAAGCAACATTAGGATTGAAAGATTTGTGCCGTGAATGTCAACTGCAAATGAGAAGCTATGCAGAACCGTTGCTAAATGCATGTCAACAATCATTACTCGGTGGTCGTTTAAGAAATTCCGAATCGGTTCGATTGATGTTTAGTATTGGGAAAATTATGAGTATGTTGCCACCGGACAAAATACCAATGTGTTTGGAATCAATGGTATCGCCGTGTTTTCAAGAATTGCAAACACTAACACATGATCGAAATGTAAGAATTTTTTTGTTATTTATTAAATTTAGCTTTAATTTTTTTATTTAATGGCAGTTAACAGAACCGTCCAAAATTCGGACTCTTTTCCGTTTAAATATGATTTCGACCCTTTTCTCGTCATTAAACACAAACACTGATGACAATGAACCGGAACCAATTGAAAGAGGGATGCAACCAGTGTTATTTGTTATGCAAAAAACTATGCCAATTTATAAGGACATTGCTACACTATGGATCAATGAATCGATAATTATCGAAGTTAGTTCGTCGTACTTTCTCAACATATTTGAGACAATTATTTTAATTGAAATATTTATTTGTAGGCATTGTGTAGCGCTCTGAAACATGCAATTACCAATTTAATGAATGATTTTAAGCCAATGTTGCCGGATTTGTGTTGTTTAATAATATCAATCTTGCAGTCAAAATGTGTATCGCCCGCAGTAGAAATTGCTAAGACGGTGAGAATATTTTTATTCCATTTTTGAAATATAACACCACCATTTCTATTTCAGTGTATAATTTTATTTTATAAAGATGACCAGTGCCAAAGTATGATGCAACAACTTTTGATAGAAGTTATTTCGTACAACTCAAAATTATTTGAAGTAAATTAAATTGATGATTAAATGGTTAATTTAAAAATAACAAAAAAAAAATTGTAGCAAACACCATCAGATGGCTTCTCGGACATATCCGATTTAATTGAAACATTTTTTAGTTTTAATGCTCAAATAGTCAAAAAACTTCCAGTAGCTGTTGAAGATGCACATATAGATTGTCGTAAATTAATAATTTTTGGTATTTCGAATAATTTTAAATAGTTTTTTTTTTTGTTTTTCATCTTATTCACATTTATATTATTTTTAGCTTTAAAAGCAATGACATTACCGGAAATGGGACCAGTTAAAAATAGCATTGTGTTTTTAACACATTTAGTTATGCAATCAAGAAACTTTCCAAATATGACGGCCGCCATATTAGAAAAGGGCGAAGAAATTATACGAACAACACTCGTTTGTATAGGCGTCATAACACCTAGAACACAAGTCGATATATATGGAGATATATTTGTTGCCATTAATAAGAAATATCCATCCGAATTAATTGTTTGGATGAAAATACTGGAATTGCCACATTTTCCCACAAATTTAGTGAATGATCAAGAGAAGGAGCAGTTTATGAAAAGTATTATAAAGTAAGTATTCAATGCCTGTATTTAATAATTTTTGATATTCGCATGGGGGTTTCGAAATTGCCATGAATTTTTGTTATTTGAAGCAAATCAAAAATGGAGAAATGAACGGCAAACAAATCAAACTTTTCTTACAGTCAGTCAGTTGAAGTGGACTATACTTTTTTCCGGATTATAAATTTTTCCCAAATAACTTTTTGTTCATTTGTTTTCCAGAGAAAAAGTCAACAAACGTCTAGTCCAGGGTTTAATTCGAGAATTCTCAGCAAAGTGTCGAGGAGTGTTAGAAAAACTGTAAGATCTTTTTTACGAATTGAGAGGGGATTTTTTTTTTTAAACTTAAATTATTTGACGAGAAAATTGTTTGAGAAATAATGTGATAATTAGCATTTTAGTTATTCAATGCTTTTGTATGTGTATGATCGTTTGGGTTTTAAGTAAGTGTGCATCATGTGTGTATCGTGGGTCTGTAATCTGTATTAATAAACTACATACATTTATTCTGTCTCTATATATAAAAACAAAAGTAATAATGAAAAAGAAAAAAAAAGTGATGAATAAAAAAAAATTTTAACATAACTATTTTTGTATGAAATTTCTTTGCCGCTGATGTTGTAAATTTGAAATGATAAAATTGTCAATCCTTTGTATATAATCTGTAGCAGATAAACTTTATAAACCTTTAAGTTTTGGCCGACTGGTAGTTTAGCTAAAAATAAGGAATTGACACACAGGTTTTGTTTCTTTTTTTTTAAATTTTAATGAGACAATTTTTAAAAAGAGCTTTGTTAATTTTGATAACGACAAGAAAATGCCAAAATTATTATTATCAATAGCAGCGATTGGTCTACGCAAACATTTAAAAATATGCGATAAACCAGTCGCTACCAAAAATTTTTATATTTATTTAAAAATTTTGTTCAACAACAATGAAGTGATTTGTAAAGCGCGCGCTTGAATTGCAGCATACTATAAACGGTTTAAATAAAAGCTATTTCGCTCAACAAAATATATTTTTTTTGTTAAAATATGTTTTCTTCTCGGTTAAAATTAAATATTGTGTATATCATCTCTATTTTAACGTTTTATTCTACTATCTTACTTATCATGAAGGCAATTGATTAATAAATTATTTGCTAGAAACTATCCGTTTACAAAAAAAGAAGAAAAAAATTTTTCTCTTTGAACGAACAACAATAATAATAAGTCTTGCAACGTCCTAAAAACTATTGTTTTTGTAGGTTTGTTTTCTGTACAAACTTTTCTAAAAAAAAATACACAAAAATTAACTTAACACAATAAAAAAAAATAACTGTTCACAAATTCTTTTGCAGAAACGATAGTAATGTTGTTTCATAGTGCTTGCTGGCTTCCAAATTTCGCAAAGAATGCCGTTCGTTCGGATATACTTGCAATTGGTATGGTTTATTTGCTTTAATGAGTAAATTGATCAATTGAGACGTATGAAAGAAATGTACATTTTCATCAATTAGGCCGTGTATTATTAACAGTCTGTTATCCCTAAAAAATAAAAAAAAAATTAATATTTCAACAAGACAGTTAACAATCAATTTAGTACTCTTCCGGAAATTGATTTATATAACTAAGTACAGATCCAGCAGCATAGCCTTGTTTATTATTTTCGGGCAAATCCATATAACGTTCTGTATATCCGGTATCATAGTACTCCCAATTTGTAACTGGTGCACCGGCGATTGCAATTTTAAAAACTTCAGGATGTTGAATTAGTCCCATTAAACTTAAGTAACCGCCTATAATTTAAAAAAAAAAAAAAAACAAAACAAAACAATTACCAAACGCTGTTTCGCGCGTCTATTGTTTGAATAAAGATTACCGTATGACCAACCATGTATAGCTACACGTTTCATATCAATATAACCTAATTGACTTGCCAATATATTTAGCACTTCCACTTGATCGGCCAATTCAACACGTCCCATTTTACATCGCAAATAACTTTCAAATGTAACGCCACGATTTTTTGAACCTCTTGAATCAACGCACACCACACAGTATCCTTGTGCGGCCAGCATATGCATTCGTAATTGCCGCATTCCCTACAAAAATTGCCGAAACTCAAAAAAACCCAATATCAAACGTTTTGCAACATTAAATTGTAAAAACCTTGAATGTATTATTTACAGTTTGCACTTCCGGTCCTCCATAAACATTTAACACTGTTGGATAACGTACGCCCAACGTAAAATTATGCGGTTTAAATACCATTGCATATAACGTTTCGCCGGATGTTAATCGAGGACTATATATCGATGGAGAGTATACGGAATTTTCTGGTGTACCACCTTCCAACAAATGTCCCATTGATATTAATTGTATTCCATCTATGCTGCCCGATTCACAAGTTTGGGTTACTCTTAATACCTCGCATGAAGGAAGTCGACGAATATTACAATAGATTTGAATCAGAATTGTACAATCCTTTAAGGATAAATTGATTATAATTGAAAAATATTTGCGCTTTAGGTGAAAATTCTCTTACATCGTTTAATTCTACCGAATATGAATTGCCTGGTACTGTTAGCAAACGTACTTTTCCTGGATTTTGAAGACTGACAACGTACAAATGTTTCTCCAATGGAGTTTCTTTTAAACCAAGAAAAAATACTAATTTTCTGCTATTGTCATACCAAACATTTCTACCTAGGACTTCCCATTCGCCAAACGTTAAAGCTACCTGAAATATTGGAACAGAAAAAAAACCCAATGAATTTTTATATCTACAAACTTAAGACCGTTCTATATGTAGAGAACATAAGAAAAGACAACATTATTTACCTTACTTAGAATACGCGGGACTAGATTATAACCATCGGTATGATCTGGCGTTTCAGGATCTTTGATTCCATTCATCGTGCGAATAAGACTAGACGTAATCAAGTACAAATGCCGAAATCCGCTTTCTTCAGATGCCCAAATAAATGTTACAGACGAATCGTTTATATCAAGAAACAGTAACAAATCATTGACATTAATCCAATTTGTAGATGTCTGTGAAAAGATTACCTGAAAATAGATCGCAATTTATGGTCACCAAAATATGTTGATTGAAATTTTTAATCATTTACTTGTATTGGAGTAGTAGATTTACTAAGGGGAGACTTCCAACTATGATCGTCAGTGGCTGGCGAGGACGTTGCACTACAATATGATTCGCAAAAATTGTCTAGCGGAATAAGCACCAAATCTAAACGTTGCTGGGCTCTATTCATTACCTGAGTCCAAATACTAAAAATTACATTTAATAAAATTTATGTTCGTTTTCAATGGAAAAAACGTTGCTCTGTCATACTATTTAGAATCGTTTGTCCATCCAATGCGTACTATGTATTCCAACCATGGAAATGAATACGTTAATGGATACTGAAGGTCTTTAATACATATTTCGCTGATCTGAAGCGATTCAGATAATACAAATTGCACTAATTTTAGTTTTGATTTGGCATTTGGTGTTCCAGCTCTAGGAAATCGATACTCTTCATATTCACCGCCAATCGATTGCGATGATGGAAAAGTAAATAGGCAAACATCACTTTCATCGACTTCCTCGTAAACGATTCGATAAATACCATCTGGAATAAATTTAATTTTTCTAAAATAATCTATAGAAGAGAATATTTTTGTTTTACAATTTACCATCAGATTTTGGTTGCCACCAGTAGCCTTGATATCGATTAAATTCTTCTTGCATTACATACGATGGAACACCCGCACTTAATGGATCTTCAGCAAACGTTCGTTGTCCATCGTGTGCATATGTTAATCGTTCACCATGCCCACTTATTGCATGCGTTACCCATATATCACCGCCACTAATATAAGCTGTTAAATCAGAATTACTTGGACAAATTTGTGGATCGAGTGCAGCCCAGAGTTGACAAATTCTCAGTTCGGATGGAAAAAGTGGACTCACCTAGAATGGTACTATTTTTAGAAAAGACTATTTGATCCCTTGAAAGAACATACACTATATCCAGTATCCAAGCATTGATAAAGACTATTGGAAGCAGGAAACACGATTTTACCACTTGCTTTGTGCAGTTCATATGATGTTATACCCCATGTCGAAAGTCTTTTACGTTCCAGCAACAATTGCACTTCTCTCGAATAAGTGCTATTGGCTGATATACTTGGTATGGTCGGTTCTAATAGGAAATGCCATTGGAGTCTGAAAAGTATAAGTTTTTTATTAAATTATGGGTTTCTTATTCAAGCCATAATAATCACCTCTGCGGATGTGTATTATCATTCAACGATGGGATATCAGTGTACAACAGCGTAGTTTCCCAACCATTTGGTGGTGTACCTAAGAAATACAAACGAGTTCTTCCATCCGCTAAATTTCGAAAGTTTATATTCATTGGGATCATGCTTGTCAAACTAGCCAATTGTCTTCTTAAATCGTTTACCGCAGATTTCAATTCAGACCATGATTTTCTTTCACTACTCCCCACATACGTGGGCGGACTATTACTTGAATCCATATTCTTCTGTTGTATCGCGAAATTCCAAAACCTTTCCACTATAAAAAAAAATGAAACAAAAATACTCAAAAAAAAAGTTGCCGAAGGCGTTTGATGACTACAGTGCTTAAACGTTCAGTCTTTTTCAATGAATTATTTCAATACTAGTGTTGCTCATGTTGTGCTATAGTTTTTCAAGTTAATGTGCAATAATAGTAAATGTTTAGAAGAAAGTTTAGTAGTAAAATTTAGCGGTATCAAATATATTTGTCAAAATCGAAGATTTTTGCGATTAAAATGTCATTGGTCGTGATACCAACTGATAATAAATTTAAAGATAAACAATATTTGGGGTAGTTCACAATGACATTTTGTAGAAATGTTTGCAGCCATATTTATACTTGTTGCTTTAAAAAACGCTTGATATTTAAAAAAAAAAAAATTTAATTAAATTGAGAGATATACATATATAGTATCATGTAAAACAAAATATTTATTTAATAAATTATTAATTGAAACGTAATTAACCAAAATCTACTTTTCATTGTAAAGGCAGCATATCTATTTTGACATTTAATTAGTGAATAAAGCAAACTTAACCTTAAAAAATTTCAAAAATATCGGTTTCGTTTTTATATTTTCATCGGAAAATTGCTAAAAACAAAAATGAATCAAGAACAAACAGTTGAGAATTTTTTTGGTGTTTATTTACTATGTAGCCAAAGTGAAATACCAAAATATCGTCACAAAAATTATATTGGTTTCACAGTTAATCCAAATCGAAGAATTAATCAACATAATAGGGGCAAAGCTTTTGGTGGGGCTACTAAAACGAATAACAAAGGACCTTGGTAAATATGTTTTTTTTTGCAATTTGTATTCTTTGGGCATTAGTATACAAAACATTTTGTAGCCCAAATACTATTCATCATCAATATGGCAAAATGTAACTAAAAAAAGTTATCTCCCCAAATTTATTAATTAAGAAAAAAACTATACTTTTTTGAGATAAATCTCTTAAAATTTATTTTGCGTGATCACTTTAAAAATTTATTAACTAGAATTTATTAAGAGTAGAAAAAATCGTTTGTCAAATTTATTTGTTATTTATAATTAATTTGTACATCACATAATGTACTGAACCCGTTTTGATTGAGGGCATGTGCGTCGTAAAGCTATGTGGTCAACAAAATATTCAGGATTGCTTTTAATCTATATTTATCACAAAATTCGATTTATTCCTTTTTCTTTGAGCTATCTACTAACGTGCTGCGCTGTACGCCAGATGATGCTTGCCGTACTTTATCAATAACTTCCGTAAATATGATCGTGCCCACAAATACTAAAATTGTTCCAATCCAATGATAAATGGTAAATGGATTGGAAAAGTAGACAATCGAAAAGAGCAACGATATAAACTTCCTTAATGTTATGACCAATGTAACAGTAAGTGAAGCACATTCTGTCGTTAGAACATATACCGAACTTATACACACGTATTGAGTTAAAACATTTCCAATTATCCAGATCCATTGTATTGGCATGCTTACACCAATAATCGGAACAGCCACCAATGGTGTTGCCGAACTAATAAGAATGTGTTGCCAAATATTACCGTATAGCAGTAGAAAACCAGGTAACGGCAAAAGATGCTATTTGACAAATATTTGGTACGTTAAATTATTCTTTAAGAAAAAGTTCGACATACGTACCGTATAGTAAAGAGCTTCGTCTGGATATTTTCCATGTTCTTTATATAGAACTTCTTGATAGATTCCCATACGTGCCGAAGCAAATAATGCTACCGTTAATAGTGTTATACCAAGGGCCCACCAGAAGAATACAGAAAATTGATCTTCAGTCTCTTTTGTTATACTAATATCAGGATTTGCTGTACTTTTCTGAAACATACACAGCAAATAAGAATAATTCAAATCAATATCCAATGATTACTTACAACATCACTTCCTGATATAATAGTACACAATACTATACCACCGGTAATCATAAAGACCGAAAGATACTTGGAGAAATCATACTTTTTCTTTAATATTAAAATGCCCATAACCATATTTGCAATTAAAGAACCCTAAAACATTTTATATACGATAATTATGCATAGAGAAAACAAACTAATAAACAGTAATCTTACAGCACGGAAAATCATATGTAGCGGCATTGGTATGTTAAAATCGAACGCATAATTGTTACAAACATTGACCATAAAAAACATAACAACTAAAACTGTATATTTCTTGAATGGTATTTTCGGTTTTACAGTACCACATTTTGATGTGAAAATAAATCCTTCCAATGCAATAAAGAAAAATTGCAAAAATGTTATTAAATTTCCGGCACCAGGATCAGCCCTGCAATAAAATTTGTATAAAAAAAAAATTCGTTTATATTATAGAACTAAATGGGAGGCTAAAACCAAAATCGTTGGAATAGTTCTTAAAAGATTAAGCAATATACATAGAAAGAAGTCATCAAAGCCAGATTTTTTAAATTCATTTATGGATTTTATCTATGATTTGTTCCTCTTCTGATTAAGTTTTATTCAGATTACTTAAATTTTCTATCTATTACAAATTTACAAAACATAATGTTATTGCAATTTATAATTCGTGATTGAAGTAAAATTTTCCAATGTCATACATTAAATATATATCTCAATTATCATGTACTTTATCAATTTGCATATACATATTTAAGTATTTAAGATAACAAATATTTGATTAGTAATATCTATGTAAGACTGATAATATTAATTATCTATTTATCAATGATTCAAAAGATAATTTGGATGACGAATTATTAAAAAAATTTACAAAATAGCTATTATTAAAAAAAAAAGTCTTACTTGACGATAAATTCCATAAAAACAACATTGCTGCAACAGCCCACAAACACCAATAGTATAGCAAGTGTGGCCTTCATTTAGTTAGATTTAAAACAAAAAATCTCCGCTTAGAATCGGTAACTTATGTAATTCTTTTTTAACAACTTGACACTGAATAATATCTGTATAAATAAATAATTTATGGATGTACCTATAAAATAAAGTACTTACTTACAACTATAACTTGCTATAACTTATTAAAATATTTAAATTTAAATCGATAAATGAATATTGGATAAGTTTTAAAAATAGAAAAAATTTTTTTAAATGACTATCGTTTTACATGGATCAAATACGTTTTGGTAAAGAAACTATTTCACATAGAATACAGCATTATTATTTTGGTAATGAAAATTCTCCAGGAAAAAATGCGATTTGTGATTGAAAATAATTGAATTTTATTGCTGTCAGATTTACATGGATTTGTTTATTTATTGTCGTCACCGTTCATTCTTTTTGGTGGACTTTGTAAACAAATGACATAACCTTTTTTTTAAAAATTAAAAATATTCTATTTTAATGTATTATCGTCACTAAAATAATGATGCACTAAAAATCACTTTGTAATAAACTAATTATTGTGTTTGTACATTTATTTGTACTTATACGAAACGCATTTACAATGTTTCTTTTCATTATAATTTTCCATAGTCCACCAATGTGAAATGAATTTACGTCACGTGACAATGATGAATATGATATCCAACGGCATCCAGTTGTCAGTACAGCAACTTTAGCTTTAAGGTCAATGTTCGTTATTAACTCTTTTCTTTAAACTTGAAATTATGTTTAAAAGGCGGGAGAAAATTATTTAAAAAATGCAAGTACAGTACATATACCAATTTAGAACTGGCTCTGTGCAAATTATAAACTCCCTAAGTCATTTCCACTTTTGTTACCACGAACTTGTCAATTTTACGGATAACGTTGGATAACTCTTTTGGAAATATATTGTTTTAGGTATAGAATTAATAAAAATGATTTTTATTTATTATTTTCAGGACAATGGTAATGATAATACATGGATTTCCAAATAATATCTCGGCTTTACGGGTAAGAACATTTTTAATTGTTATTATATTTAGAAAAAAAGCCTAAGGCCCCTATTTATAGCATTGATTTTTTAAAAAAAAGTTTGAATGGGCTTGGCAAAAACCAAAAGAATCCAGACGACTAAAAAATATTCCCGCAATAAAACGCCATCGCAATGAAAGTTATTTTAACCACAATTTTCGCATACTCTCCGAAATGCTTCGCATCGGCCCTTGGAATAGACTTCCACTTACAGTGAGATGGTTGGCTGATGAATTTGTTAAAGATTTTCCAGTGAGTTATTATTTATTTGTTTTAAACACAATAATTGTACTTCAATATTATTGATAGATTGACAAAACACCTCCACTACACATGTCAATATGCTATGGACGTGTAAAAATAAAAAAACCATCTAAATCAATTGGCAATAATTTTCTACAACAATTAACATCACAAAAAACGTTTTTATGCACTTTGTGTCATTTAAAGATAAATCTTCCATCTATGGTTTCATGCATTAATCCAAAATGTAAACTATTGTGTCATATTATTTGTTTGGCAAATGTATTTTGTCCATCTGGACAGTACATTCCGATTGAGGGTGATTGTCCGATTTGTAATAAACACATGCTATGGGGTGATATTGTACGTAAAAAAAATGGCTGTTCGGATTTAGAACAAGCGGACAGTGATAGTGAAGACAACAATGAGAATGAAGATTTTATAGTTTTGTCTGATAGTGAGAGTAGTTGCTTAAGTGATTAATTTAAAAGAAAAAAAAAGTAAGTCATACAAATAATAAAGTAATTTAAAACGGATTCTACTAATCATTAGCAATATTTTTAAATAAATTAATTAATAATTGCTTGAAAATATTTGTTTAATTCTATCGAACAGGACACCATTCCAATTCAACGCGTAATTCATTTATTATTCTCTCTGTGCAAATAAATAAATATTTAAGCACTTACTAAAATAGAAAGTAACTCCTTTTACAATAGCTTACTTCTTACTAGGTCAAAAATTTGACACTTTACATATAATTCACTTAATATCCAAGCTACTACCTACAAAATATGTACAATGTATCACACAATTAGCATAATATATGATAACTTAATGAAATGCAATCAATAAACATGAAGCACCTCTATATTAAATAGTAAAAACTGTACTACTGCGATTAGGTGTATGCCTATAGAAGAAGGTAAATATAAAAATCATTTTTAGCTCATTTATGTTTATATTTACATATTTTTCACACTCAACATACCTACCTAATTTAACTAAGTCATTATACAATAAATACATATATAAATAAATAAATAAAACATTCGCGCACATTTTAGAAGAAAAAGTAAATGAAGATTAACTGTTAAATTGACAAAGAAAACTTTTTTTTTTTATGAGTTTGTATGTAATAAACTCATGTACCTACACTTACTTTTCTTTTTTTAAACGAAAAAAAAATTTGCCTTCAAGTTTTTTAATGTGTAACTGTTGACTTTATCATCGCATTTATGCAGAATAATCATTTTCTTCTTGCTTCAATTCAAATCGAATATGAGAAAACACATTCACGTAATTTGATTCAACAAATCGTTACAGTTATGTTAAGAAATATATCGTTGGTGTCGTTGACTTTGTAGATCAAAAATATATTGCAAAGTAATTTTGGTAAATCAATAAATTTATTGTTAATAGTCGAATAGATCACCATCCAAATCTCCACCGCCAACAAAACCATCCAATAATCCACCATAGTCATCATCGTCATCGGCATTCGGTGGTACAAATGCACCATTAAATAATCCAGCCAAACGATCTTCATAACCCATTTGGGTGGCAATGCCATAAATCAATCGCATCACAACCAAACGAACGAAATCCGATGTAGTCGTTTCGCGACTTTGATAATCCAAGACCAATTGTTTTTGGACTTTTGATGATTTTCTAGCATCACAAAACGATGTCAATGACATGATAAAAAAAACAACAAAATTAATTGTTAATATCACTTTTGCTGCAGACAACATTTTCAATATGGTGACCATTCAACTTTTTTCTTTTTCTTTTCTTTTTTTTTCTTTTATTCTATATTTCACAAAAATAACCGTTTCTTATCACAACAAACAGCATTCATTAAATAATTATAACGATTACAAAATCGATATCATTAATTTGTAGGTGATCTCACATCAACATCAGTTATCCAATAGAAACATCCGAACACTTTACTGAATCCAGTGCACAATGATCTCAACAAGAATGCCGCTAAAACCGTAATGATCATGATAATCACACTATACAGGAAGATGGTCTTGTACGTTATGCCGAGTGTCAGACAACCTTTACAAAACGTAAACCACTCATTTGAATTAATTTCACTATATGTATAGTAAGAAATGTGTATAAATTTCTGTTCGACTTGGGAGAATGAGCAACAAAAGCTAAGCGAAAATATATTACAAACGTATAAATCACAATGTAACTGTAATGAATTTTCAATCAATTTTTTTTTTTTTTTTGTATATTGTTACTCACATTACCAATTGTTTATCTCTGAGAAAGGGGAACACCTTTTGTATTGATAGAATTTTATTAGTAAAACATAAAACTAGACATCATTATTTCTATTGTATCAAATGTGCTTTATCATCATCGACATAATATAGTAATATTGGAACCGATCTTGAGTCCTAATAGACAGAGAGTGATCTGTAGTTAGCAGTTTGTTGATAAAATAGAAAGGAAAATGTATCCAACTAGATTTTATAAGCTGGGGTAATTAACAAATTATTTATTTACCAGTCCAGTTTTTTTTTGTTCTCTGCAGGCTCCATCAGTCCTGTTGGCGCTATAGAAATTTCTTAGACCATTGGCAGTGAAGATACTACTAAAATAATTTTAAATATTATTTATTAATGGATCATATATTGGCAAAATCTGGTCACCCTACACACATGCATGTCCATACTTACTTAGATTTTTTACCAAAACCTTACTTAACTACTTAAGTTTATATCGTTTAAATTGTCCAATGCTGCAATCCACAATGCTTCAGTAGGAAGGATATTTTAATCTCTTTTCCAACTATCCAATATTTTAAATTGATCGCTATAATCTTATCATACAACTTATCTTTATTAATTCATCAACTTTACAGGTATCATCGAAATTTAAAATTCGTTGTTTAATATTTAATGAGCGAATGGATTATTTTCTCCATTAAAATTATAATCTTGAATAATATAATATAGAATGATAAATGCCGGAAGTATTTCACCCAGAACTCAGAGAATTGGTCTCCCAAGTCTCCGGGAGAAAATGACCTTGTTGGCAACCCTAACATTAACTTTTCATTTACTTTGACAAAGTTAATAATACACTGATGATGAGACTAAACTGATATGCGCTGCGCTGCGATTGAGGTCAACGAGAAGGTGGACAAACTGCTTTTAAATTTTCCATTTTTGAATCAAAATAACATTTGCACATTCATTCATATGGACGGGGTATACCCATCAAATCATATGCATTAACCATTTTTTTAATTTAAGAATATTCTAAGATGTTGTTGAATTGAACCTGTTTACAGAAATAAATTGAATTAGGACACGATAGAAGTGTAAAAAAAAAAACAAAAGTCTGCAATCTATGCACGCTTGTTAATCTCAATTTTACATGAAAAAAAAATTTAATTAGTCGGAAACCCACTCATTCATTCATTGCGATATCACCAACTCATTACAGTAGAACAAAAAATTAGTAATACTTTCGACTCATCAATGCCGAGAATGATCATATTCATTTTATTTTTATGTATTAAATAGATGTATAATTGATGGCAATTATTAATAAAATGTAAAAGTAAATAGCTCTAACAACCTACATTTTCTTATGTACCTACATTATGTAGGTACTTAGGTATCAGCTGTTAATTATCTACTAAAAAAAGACTTTGTTAATTTAATTTGTTTTTCCTTGTGTTTTGAGGTGTTATTTGATCAATAAATTGTTGTTATAAATCAAACCAAATGTTTTTCTTCAAAGTTAAATAAACAAAACAAAAACTGACCAACAAATCCGCCTCAAAGCAGAGGAAAAACAATTTTTTTTTTAAATAAAAAACGGTAGAGAAAAATGGAAAATCTTAATAAACAATAATTTGTTAATTTAATCAAAATCATAAGGTCAAATTGGATATTAGTAATTGTTGTAATATGATTATGTTTAGATCATAGATCAACAACGAATATTAGGTGATTTTTTAACCAAATCATGATGCAGCTATTTTTAATATCGAAATTGTTGATAAAAGCAAATGCAATAATAAAATGTAGGCATGAAGGAACATCTTAATCGTTTTCACTGTTTTCTCATGATCTTTTATGATTTAAAATTTAAAAAAAAAAATTCCTGGATCATGGATCAACTGTGCTAAGACTATTTTTGCCTATATTACAGAAATTCGTATTTTCAATCATCTTTCGAATGATCAAATTTAACGCCATTCAATCTCAATATTTCCATTGTGTATAGATAGCCGCAAAAGGTGATTGCTCTCAATATGAAAACCTACGAATTTGACATAATTGTGTGATGTTTAAATTGCGGTCTATGAGTATTAAAAATTATTAAACAAAAATTTTGTATTACAATGTCAAACGTTGTTTGAATTTAAATGAAATTATTTGTTCCGCTATACAACAATACCAAAGAATAAACAACATAAAAATAAAATATGTGATACCTTTCTAGTTGATTTTTAAAGAAATCTATCAATATGTATGTAGGTTGATTATATTGTTATCGATTTATATTATAAGGTAAGGTGGAAATATTTGTTTTTGTTCACAACTATAAAATATATATACTAAAATCGTAAGATCATTAAATGTTTCTTAAAATTTAATTGAAGAAGATCCAAATCAACATGGCATTCAGTCTAAACTTTTTTTTTTTATTTATGTAGATATATAGAGTATAATAGATCTAACAATATTAATACATATAATAATTTTTGCTCTTAATTATATAAATTGCTATCATATATTAATGAGAAAAAAAACCATACAGCTAAAATTTGATCTGACAATAGATATTGTTGATTTTACAGTGAATATAAATCCAATCCAACAGTGAAAATGGATGGCAATAGATTCTCTTAAAGAATGCGCCACCAGCAGAGAACTTTATTATTGAGCGTAAAATATTATATTTAAGATTATTTTTAATATTAAAAAAAAATATTAATGTCATGTGTGTGTGTGTGTGATTAATTAATGTAGATGATAATAATAATAATTTATAAATATATTCAGCGTAAAATTGCAACATTGTTTTTTGTTATTTTTATTTTGATCATATTGATTTGTTAAAAAGAGCAATTACATTTGAGATTGCTTATTGTCAAAAATACATTTAAAACAAAAAACACATTCATATCTTCTTAAATTAAAGTTTACCCTTCCGAATGGATGGATTTTTTCTTTCTTTTTTTTTGCTTATTCTATATTAAAATTTAAAAGATTTTAATAATAATAATAATTATTCTTATTTTCTTCATATTTTTGGTTTGATTTTGACTGACATTTTTTTTTTTTAATAAAAATTTTTGAATAAATTTTTTTTAAGATAATTTTTCTTTTGTATTGACCTGAACTAGGATAATAGTGTATTTTGATTGGCTATTATTTAATAAATTATGTTGCACTCTACCATTGTAAATATAATGTATATGTTAAAAACGATATCAATTTTATTAATTTGATCTTAATTATTCTAAGCCAAGGGATGGGGACAGTTTACACAGAGCAAATAATTTATTTATTTTGGAAAAATTATTGCAAGCTAAATAAAATTATCTTTGCAATATTTTACTTAAGTAACTAAATTTAAGATTCTTTTTTTAAATTTAAACTAACATAGTAAATACTCTATGTGTAATTGTAACAATTATTTCAACAAAAGTATTATTAATTGACTAATTACTTTCACAAAATGTTAGACTTGTTTATAAAAGAAATCTTTGGAAAATTTAGTGATTCAAAAGTGTATAGAACGATTTTGGAAATAAATCTTAAAATGTCCGGTTTTTAATATATGGAAGGATGTGATTTGGACTTTTCTCCATTTCTTTGGACAGACAAAAAAAAATTCAACAATAAGTTCACCACAATTTTCCAAAGTATAATATGGAAGACAAAACATTTGAAATGATGTAGGTTTAATAATGTAGGTTTAATTATGTCTTATCATTTTATGAAGTCTGTAAAGGATGAAAATTAAAATTATTAAAATTTGGCAACATACTTTTGTTTTTAAATAATATTAAGATTGTAAAATAATTATGATAATTAAACGTCACGTCCACCACCCCAGCCATGAACTCACGATGACCATCGACTTTTCTGCAGATCTATTTGACCTTCCAATGTTTTCGCCAAATATATAACCAATAATTGACTGAGGGCTGCTCCAAGTGCAATTCCAGATATTGTGTATAAATTTCGTTCGGCCCATACACGAACAATTTCAATACATCCATTTGTCCAAATCTTTTTACTGGCCGCTGCTACCGATTGCTGCTGAACACCATATCCGCACATAATATTTACCAAACCTGACGAAATATCGGTTGCATTAATACAACAACTATATGGAACACCACCACGTTCGACACTCGGTGAAGAACAATTGAAATACTCATTTTTACCCCAATCCAAATATCCGGCATTACTTAAACCACAACATTTAAATTCTTGTTGTGCAAAATCAATGAAATTTTGTAGATCTGGATCGTCCCGATACGTATGAATTATTTTCTCTGTAAACGAATCCTCCAAAAAACTGTTCATATTGTGTGGAAATACAAAACCCACAATAGCCACAGCCATTTCAAGTAAAAAGAACAACAGCAAACACATTGAATAGAATTTCAGGAGACAAGTGTTTTCTCGCAGAGCACCCAAACACCCAGCAAAACTTACAACAAAAACAACTGCTCCAGCAATAATCATAACCAACGAAATGTTCAGAACAACGTCGTAAATGGTTTCAACACGAACCCATCCTGTGGCTTGCCATTTGTCAACGAACGCATAAAATCCAATTCCAATTAATAGTCCGCCAAATAGCCAGAACATAAAATTTAATAGAAATATCATATATTTCACACAGGAACTCACATACGTGAAGTTTTGGGAAATTCTGCGATGCATTGTGTCACCATTTGTTTTTGTTTTCACTCCAAATGTATTTTGCTTAGGTGATTATCTTTTCACTTATTTAATTTTTAACACATTACAACTAAAATATTTCAATTAAGACATCCTTAGTTTGCTAATTAAATGATTAATTATGAAATTTGCTGGAAACTGCAGAGAAAAAATTTACTTTGTTTTTTTTACATACGACAGACTGACTGATTGACATTACTCATTAGTAATATGTGCACATTATTTGGGTACCTGATATAACTTAATCATCAGATACTCTCACCGAATCCAACGAATAGTATTCAAGTTACTAATTGCGGATTTACGGATTATGGATAACAATTTTCAGCAATTTTTAATTAATGCACTTCCGAAATTAATTATTTATTTTTTTTTAGTTGACAAGAGTAAAGTTAACCAATAAACTAAAACGTTTTTCTCGCTCTAACATACTAATTACTAATAATTTCGATGTATAGATCCTTCTCTAAATGTTCCAAGTTTATACTAAACTTCATGCCTAATTTAATAAAAAAAAGCCGTTGCAAAATTTGTTTAATGAGTTTTCATTATGAAAAAAATTAACCATTCATCACGAAAAAATAGTTATTTAAGTTTGAACATTTTTAAAAAATCGAGGGTTTACTCTAGAACCATAAAACTTGGTGCAAAATAAAGGTATAATCTTCCTCTTTCTAAATACGTGTATATATGGTTTCGGTATTTTTTCATTAAGGTTAAATTCATTTTCTGCTAACACTACAAAAGGTCCCATCCAGAGGCAAAATCTTTTTTATGCTCCCCTATGATCGTCTTGTTTTCAACCGAGAAGCAAAATTTGGTTTTAAATACAAAAATATCAATGAAAAAGATCGCGTATTCGTCTGAAAAGTATTCGTGTACCCACGGACCCCAAAAGACAGACCGAATGACATTAGTAATATGCACTATCGAATTATTTATCCAATATTAGTATCCGATACTCTCTCAAAAAAATATTTCCATAAATGCCACTATCTACTCGAGAATTTTTTAGTCTTGGCAGCACCGTAAGTCAACAGAAACAGAAAAGAAATGGCCGTCGACCGTATCGAAATTTAAAAAAAATAGACAAGTGGAATAATTGCATTTTATTATTTATACGACATCCTACTAATTTATTGGGAAACTGTGAAGGATACCTTACAATCTGATAAATACAATAATCTACCAAATATTTAAATATATGTTATATAATTAATAGAAATTAAAGAACAGCTTGTGATGAATACATATGGCTGTGAGTAAATGATGTAAAATTGGTATATGGGCACAAATAAACTTCTTTTTATCATTTTTTGGTTGGATATTTTTCACCTTGAGCTTCTTTTTATTAAAAACAATAATTTTACTTAGTTTGTGAATTACTTAAATCATTAATTTTATTTGACTGTGTAAATATATTTATATTGTGGTTAATGTGTTTGCCTAACGAATTCTTTATTTTTAATTAATAACTCTGTTGTACATAATTATTATATTATTTATATACATAAATAAACATAATAGAAAACCGTTCGCATCCTCCTTATAACACAGAATATCTGAAATTCCCCTTTCCCAATAAAACCATGGCCAAAATGTATGGGAAAGGTAAGAGTAAGTAATAACCATTTTTTATTTTATTATTTTATTGTAATTTAATATTTTTATTTGATTTATTTGCACGCTAAGTTTTTTTTAACATTAAATCTATTATTAAAATAAATCATCTCAATAATATTGAAATTTTTATTTTACAGTACCTGTTGAATCAGAAGATCAACAACGGCTTCGTTTTCAAGTGGAACTGGAATTTGTTCAATGTCTGGCTAATCCAAATTATCTTCACTGTAAATTGTGATACATAAAATTTAGTAAATATTCTCTATAACAATGTCTTCTTTTAGTCATTGCTCAAAGAGGATTCTTCAAAGACAGTGCATTTATTAATTATCTAAAATATCTACTCTATTGGAAAGAACCTGAATATGCACGCTACTTAAAGTATCCAATGTGCCTGTATTTTCTGGATTTACTACAGTACGAGCATTTTCGTAGAGAAATCGTCAATGCCCAGTGTTGCAAATTTATCGATGATCAGGCAATTCTACTGTGGCAACATTACACACGAAGACGAACAAAATTATTTTCAATGAATAATGGAGTACTTCAAATGGAACCAACAACAAATCAAAACGGTTCTCAAAATGGAGTTGGACAAAAGGTGTAAAATAGTTTAGAATTAATGTATATTACATAGGTATTTGCTGTAAATAAATTTTTTGAAATATTTATCTTGATGTCTCTGTCAATTTATTTTAACGTAATGTCTGGTTCTGTAAACAAATTCCGTCGTCTAAAATTCATTATAATTGGAGTACATAAGCAAAAACATATATACATACGTACATATGCTCATGCAGTAAAAAAATGTATTTTTGTACATCTTAACTTGCGACCATATTTTGGTCTGCTACTTATGTTCCTTCTGATCCTATTCAAAAATTGTTTTTTTTTTTCACTTTTTTGTTTTATTTACGCAGAATTTTTGTATTTAAATCATGTAAATTAGGGCTTGCTACTGGTTACAAAATACCATTTTGTTTCCAAATCAAACAAAACTTGCTAATTGGTTTTTAACTTTTGCGCTTTATTGAAGTAACTGCCATTCATTATAAAAAGTTTGCAGATAACACACAAAATATTGAACAAATCTTAGCCAACTTTTACCAATCATAGTGTTCATAGTTATAGTCATTGAAAATTTAAGAAATAATATGTGTACATTACAATCGTGTGTAATAATTCTGTTTGGTATTAAAAAATAAACATCTTTAGCGGGAACTGTCTGAACTGTTGCTGCGACGCCTACGACGTACTGGACTGCGTGTGCGACGTCTAGGGCTCCTTCGGTTTCGCAATGGTGAACGACGTCGAAAACGGTTAGGCGGTGAACGCCATCTATTCATTGGTCCTCGATTACGAATGGGCGATGGACGACGTATGGGCGGTCTTATCCGCGGTACAAGAACAGGAGCAACAGTAATTTCTTGACCATCAATTTGACCGCCGTCCATGTGTTTCATTGCATTTTCAGCATCGTCTGGGTTATTGTATTCAACATATGCAAAACCTCGTCCCGCTGGTGGATGAAATCTGTCCAATTGGAAATCGACAACCTTGATTACGCCATAATTGCCAAATATTTCAAAGACATGATCTTTTGTAACATTTCGTGTTAAACGACCCACATGTATTCTACACGGTCTTGGTGTTGGCGAACGTTCACGTTTCTTTCGTCGTTGTGATCCTGATCGAGAACGCACTCTATCGCGAGATTTGTCTGGCGTTCTTTTCTTTGCTTTATCTTCGTTTTCTCTTTCATTGCTTCGTCGAGACCTTTCCTTAGATCGAGCTCGATCTTTGGAGTCTTTCCGAACGTCTGTCTTTGCAATAGGACTTTTACTTTGTGTACGCGTTTTTGATTTGCGCTTTGCACGTCGATCATCACCGCTAGTCGATGATGATGAAGAGCTCGAACTTGATGACGTCGAGCTAGATGAACTTGAACGCGATCCTGAGCTACGTGAGGATGAACTACTGTCTGAAGAACTATTACAAAAAAAATTAAGATAATTTATCTTATTGATCAAAAAAATCCCGTTCAGACTGTTATTTCGCAAATAAATTTAGAACGTATTTGAAACGTATTTGTTGACAAAGTATTATTGGAACTTACTAAGTGTATGATAAAACAAATACCATCTGTTTGTATTAAAATGTTGTCAGAGATACAATTTTTTTTTAACAAACATGCATAAATTATTATTGTAAATTGAGGTTAAGAATTATATAAATTTTTATTGCGATTTGTTAGTTATAAATAATTATTTACCTTCCACTGCTACTGCTACTTGATCCAGAACCACGACGTTTTCTATCCCGCTCTCGACCTCTGCTGCTAGTTTTTTTCTCTTTTTCCTTGTCCTTTTCAGCGACCGGTGACGCTGATCGATCCCGAGCCCTGTATTATAGGAAAATTTGGTTTTTTGTTATTATTTTCTTCAAATATTTATATATAAATATTGACTACTTACATTTTCTATAATTTGAAGATAATATTTGTGATTTTAAATATGATAAAATCAGGCGTTTTTTAAAATTGTTCCATCGCCACACACAGTAGAAATAAAAATATTAAATGTCAAAAATTTTAACATGGCGGCGATATGTTTGCAGACTTTCGGTTTTTGTTTAGCGACATCTATGGCAAAAAACAAAATACTGTTTTAAAACCGGAAGCAAAACTTCAGGCAAAAAAATAGGAAAATCAAGTTCATTTATTTATATATATGTACTAAAATTTTGAATATTCCATAGAAAAAAATATTATTTTAATATCTTAGTAATTTTTTCCATTAGAAAAACTCGAATGTCTCCGGACTGTTTTAGTTTAAAATACTATATATTTTTTTCTTTTTCAGTATAATTAACAAAGAACGCTTAAATCTCGTTAATAGAATGAAGAATAAGAATAAATTAATAAAGATGTAATAATTTCAAAAAGGTCGAGAGGTAAAACACACCTAATTTAAGTATTAATTTTTTTGTTTCAGTCTCGGCCAAAAGTAGTGTAGTAGTAGTAGCTGGAATATATAGATTTTATATTATGTGCGTGCTGCGTGGGTTACAAGTCTATCAACCGTTCCTAAGCACCATTTATACATTTATGTAAAGTACACACAAATTAAAACTCCAAAATTTAACATTTTATCATATTATATTTATAATTACAATGAAAATAAATTTGCCATTAATATTAAATAAAATTTTTATAAGCAATTATCGATGAATATTTTCATGTTAGTAAAGAAGGCACAGATAATAAAATTATAGTAAACTTTAATAATATTGGTTAAAACAAATAGATACAAAAGATAAATAAACAAAAAGAATTGTTACTTTGAATATATGGTATGCTTTAAATTAAATTTAATATCGACACGAGTAATTTAAGTAAATTTTATTTATTTGGATAAATTAGTATAGAAACGTTAAAAACTTGGACAATGTTCCGTTCCATTAAAAATGCTTTTGACACTAAATTAAATTTAGGATCAAAGGTATTTTTTAGAATTAAGCCGTTAATATGTGATTGTAATCTCAATTTCAATCTCTAATATCACATGTGGTATAGATTGTTAATTAAAAGAGATCTTAAGCCATTGGATTTTTGTTAGATAAAGCTTGTTTTGTTAGTCATGAGTACAAATTATATATACCGGAGAGCATAAAACTTAAAAGATACAAAAAAAAACTATATGGATATTCTCCTTAAATGCAAAAAAAAGAAGATTATTCGAAATCACTTTCTGGTTGTATGTCAAACCAACACGTAGAACCTTGCTGCGAAATTTCTGGATCATTTAAAGGTATTTTTAGCTAAAAAAAGGAAGTCAATTATAAACAATAAATCAATTTAAAATAAATCTAGACGAACCATGCCTATTATGGGAACACCAGTACTCAGAAATCCTTTCTGTGAAGCCACAGTAACTTCCAGTTCAGTTGACATAAGTTCTGCCGCAGAAATTATATACTCAAAAGTCGCATCATATATAGGATTACAATTATCCTTAATAACACTAGTTTTTCGTTTTGATTCCTTTGATCTTCCTGGTAACAAGTACAGCTTAACATATGGATCAGGAATATTTGACGGATCATTCAATGGAATATTCCTACATAAAATTAACTATTAATCGAAATACGTATGGGACACTACAATAATTACATAATTTTGTGCACAATGATCACCAATCGTTGTCTTTGTATACTATATCGAAGTGTTAACTGAATTCGACCCAATCCAGCTAGGCCAGCTGATGAAGTAACACTTGGTGTACGATGAACTAATTGCGGGCTACTCTCACTGTAGCGCTGTGAACTTGAGGATGGTGATGCCGACAATTTTGTCGACGTCAATTCAACAATTGTTTCTTCTGGAATCACGCCGGAATCAACGTCATGACCAGTAGAATTCATTGAAACTTTTGATTCTTGTTTAGTTAGTAGTGAAGTAGATGTTGGTTCTGTATTGCTGCGGACTGAACTGGTTCGTGATAGTCCACCAGATAAAGACAATGTATCGCCTTCGTTGTTGGGTGCTTTCTTTAAAATGCGCAAAACCAACGACATGGTAATTTTTGAGTCTGGACCAGACTTTTGAAGTTGAAATGGTTGTGCTACTACAGACAAATTATCTTCGCTCAGTAGTATACTTAGAATATATGTAAATCTTCCGATTTCTTTTTCCGTTTTTTGATCGACTACACGCAATTGCAATGTGTCATTATCAGGATTCGCGACTAAAAATGTAAATCCTTGTTCCCAAATTGGCGAATCGTTGCGCATTTGTACAGATGTTTGTTCGGTTTTTTTGCCCACACTTAAAATAAGAAATGGGTCCGGTTTGCTTTGTGGCCGTGCTTGCTATTGTAATTGATAATTGATTAGCTGTGATGATTCGACAAAATTGTGTAAAATTAGATCTTACTGGCAAGCTAACAGCAGAATCGATAAAAACGGTCAATAATGCTGTACTCATTGTAGTGACACGTAGAAGTTGTGTTTCCTCAAGAGCCTTAAAATATTGAATTTGATTACAAATTTAGATATACAAATTAATTAATAATCTAACCATCTGGAGATCAGCTCCAACTGAACTCAAATTTAGCCATGTTAAACGTAAGTGAACCATACCGTGTTTGGCTTCTTCCAATGTTATCCACTGAAAAATATTGGTTATAAATTAATCTTTTATTAAGTATAAATATTTTTAAAAAAACATTCTAACCGTATCAAGTAGACCTTTTTTGACCACATTACTGATCTCTATTGTAGCTCTGTAAATTTAAAAAAGAAAATTCAGTTTCTTTGATTACTTCTTGCCTATAATGCTATTAAAAAAATTAAATGTTCTTAAGCTAAATCTAGTAAATAATTACGAGCCAATCACTAGACTTAACTTAAATTTGTTTTTCGAAGTTAACAAACGACACACGTGGAATTTACATATACTTTATATTTATTTTATTAAATAAGTTAGTATTTATAATTATCAGGGTTTCGTATAGAATTATCTGTTAGCTAGCACTATAATCCGCAAAAGGTCATTGGTTTTGGGTAAACGATTTTTGTATAGAAAAATGTGTTAATATATTTTTTTTAATTCATGCTAAAAATAAATTTACAAAATTTATCTGGGATCAATTTCATGTTCCTATAATGGAAGAAGTTGTTACTCACTTCTAAATAATCAACATAACATTTTTATATTAACCAATATTGCACTATCCTTAGGTTTAACCTCTACGCAATATTTTCAATATTATTAATATAAACCCAGATTTAGTACATAAATACATCGACATTCAAAAAAAAACCATTTAACACAAAAAGAGCCATTTAGCTACAACAAAAATGTTTTAATTTTATACAAAAAAGAAAAAAAAACGTTAATATAAGCAAACCTTCCGAGCGGATCATGATCACCTGTTCGGTCCCAGTCGAACAATTTTAATCCAACCAATGTATGATGAGATACATCAACGAAAGCCTGCAACCATAATTACAACGCGAAATGGATTTGTTACATGTTTTTTGTTTTATTTTGTTTTTAAGCAATTAAAAAAAATATTTTGGTTTTTTAGGGATAAAGAAATATTATATAGCAGACACAATGCAGGAATAAATTTGCCTAAATATG
Organism: Platyura marginata; assembly: GCA_026745375.1. Classification (NCBI taxonomy): domain Eukaryota; kingdom Metazoa; phylum Arthropoda; class Insecta; order Diptera; family Keroplatidae; genus Platyura; species Platyura marginata. Next base: position 151,479 of record JANSTT010000008.1, read on the forward strand.
TATTAAAAATTTGTTTTAAATCCGTTAGTAAATTTGAAAAAAAAAATCAAAAATAACAATTAACAAACAAAATAACATATTGCAATGAAAAACCCATCACCACCTGCCAAGAGGATCGTCATTTTCCACACCCGGAAAACCTGGATCCCAGTCCCATAATTCCAATGTCACTTCTTGTCCCAAAACTGCATTCACTTCGGCCTTAAACATTTAATTGACAAAAATTACATCACAAAAATAAAAAGAAAAATTGTGTGTTTTGTGTATAACGAGTGTTTGTCGATCGATAATAAATTAATAAAAATGTGTAAGCCTTAGTTGTGGTTGCACAATGCAAATAATATTTTGTTAAAAACGTTTCCAGGCACATATAATAAAGTCACATGCGATGCTACACATAAATAATGGAAAAATGCCGATTTAGATTTACTCTTAAACAAATTGATCCTACCTGGTTCACAACACACAATTACTGTGTTTAAATTTGGTATAAAATATACAGAACAGAAAATTTCGATTTTCTAATTATGACATTTTCTTTTTTTATTTAAATTATTTTTTATTCTCACCTTCCCAATTTTTCATCATCACTCGTATCATCCTCGTCCATCAGTTGAATATCCAACTTTTGTCCACTATGGGCAAGTATAACTTCCTGGATGTCATACCAAAATCAAGGCAAAAACAATTAAGAAAAACAAAAATAAAATATAAATACAATATTTTTATAGAAAAAAAAACAAACAAAATAAATAAATTAATAATGCTTCTTTCTCTAAGAATAACTTTCTAATACTTATTAGTTTTATATTGAGTTTCGACTAGCTTGAAGCTACTGAGATTGCTTTTAAGCCTTAAAGCATATTATGAAAGGCTTTGCTACAATAATTCTAATTCAATTTATATAATGTGTTTTATTAAAAAATCGTTTTCAAATGTGGTCCAAATCAATTTTTTACATGAATAAATTTGTTAATTATATTTCTCAGAATTATTGGCAATTTCATATATTAAATAATCTGTTAAATCGAATATTTGTTTGTTCAAAAACAAAAATTTGGTGCCCAACCAACAAATGCCAACGAAATATTGAAATACGTTTGTATAAAGAAATTATTTTATGATAAAGGTGTCGACTTGGAGCATAGAAAAGTTGAATAGTTTGAAGTTTCAAAATGCTTTGCACGCAATCTTATCAAAGATAAGTGCCCACATCAAAAGTTGGCAACTGGAATATGGAATATGAAGGTATATATTCTACTTCTGAAGGGCTATAAACACCTTCGCGGTGGATCATAAAACAAACACGAACCAAATTAGAGAAATGAACATTTTTTCTCTCTAAGAAAAAAAGATTTCTATTATAAATTTACGTGCATAATATTTTGCTGCTCCTATCCTATGTGTCCTAAGAACAAACAGTCGGATTAGGGAGACTGGCAAACATACATAATAGAGTTTAGGTAGCTTATCAGAAATATGGGTTAAAAATGAAATCAATAGTCAAATTTGATAAACTATATTCTACTTGACTAAGGAAAATAATCGGACAAAAAGGATAAGTATGCAGAAAAGTCTTCCATCAACAAAAATTATAACAAATCTATTCATTAAACTGAATTTACTATTAATGAAATGCACAAATCTCATTTTAATAGGCTACGCAACAGATTGCAATTCTAAATAGAGAAAATGTGCGTGCTAAGTATAGATTCTAAAATAAATGCAAATAAAATATATTATTCTGAAATAAAAATAGACAAACAATTTTTCTTCTCACACAAAATGCATTTTGTAGACAATAACTGGACTTTTACAATAAATGACACGATTAAATAACAAACAAATTGACTTTTTAGTGTTTTGCATTATTCATCGTTCTTCAATTCACAAGAATATACATAGATACAACATACAGAAAATATTATTAGATAGGAGAATTTTTAAATAGAGAAAATTAATGTATGTCCATTTAATAGTATATTAAGAAAGACACTGCCGACAAGATACACGTACACATAACTTATGTGATTAATAATAATAATAATATGTAATAATAATAATTACTTCATTTTAGATTGGATCTGGGTTTTATTGACAATTTTCACATTTTGACTTATGTAAATGCAAAACACAAAAGAAAACCAAACAAAAGTTTGTTAAATGAAAATTTTTAAATTACTAAATTAAAATGGCAAACATAAATTCTTACCTCACACCAATAATCCCATTTCGGATTAACAGTACTATCAATGGTCTGTGTGCGAAACTGTTGCGATCCAACAGTAACAATAGCGTATGGATCGGATTTTCCTTTTCCAAGCATACTAATGTCTTTCTTCATAAGATCTTTAGCTTCAATAACGTGTATTCTTAAAACTCCCTAAAATCGACAATGTGACATTAGAAAACGTTAAAATTGATATTATATTTGTTCAATGTTCACTTGCCTCAGGTTCTGGCATTTTAAGTGTTGATGCCGATATAGAATCATTTAAGGTTATTGGTAATTTATTTGGTAATACCATTATTGCTCCAATCTGTTCAACAATGATCCTTCTTAGCATATCATTTAATCCGGGCATATCCAATAAATCGGCAATGCCCACTAAATTGAAATCAATGTTGGGATTATTTAAGAAGAATACTTGTAAACCTCCGACTAATGGAATTTTCGAAATTAACGGTTTCAATACGACACGGATTATACCATGAATTTCAAAATTTTTAATTCCTCCGCGTACACCAGCCAATTGAAAACTTATGTCACAATCACTCGTATAGAACAAATCCAGATCCATTATTATTTCATTTCTGGCAACGTTTCGATCATAAACTTTAACACCACCAATACGTGGTGGAATATTTCCAAGAATTAATCGATCAAATTTAAAACCACTTAGTTTATAAGCAGCTAGGGCTTTTCCAACATTCGGTTCAATAACATCTTTTACCAATTCTTTAGCATAATCATTTGCATTCGGCCACAACTGGTACAATATTTTGTTAAGCCATTCACATCTTTCAACATCAGGAAAATACACCTATCGAAAATATTTCAAATTAATTTTCAATAAAAAAAAAACGAAAACATTTTTTTATTACGAACCCATGCTGGAAGATCTGTAATTCTTGACAGAATAACATCTTTTTCATTAGCTGTTGATGATCCCGTTATAATACAACGTGTACTTTTTGAATCTTTTCCCCAGCAACTGCTACAGGACAATATAATTGGTGCAATTAACCATGCTACCGACCAACCCATATATCCGATAGCATAAATTGATGCAACTATTATTACTTTCTTGACAATTGGATACACTATGGAAAACATGCCACCTTCTGCTGAATCTACTTTGCTATCATTATTGCAACCCGGTTGCAATTCTTTGCTAGCTACAGCCATATCGGCAGTTGTTGAAATTGGATGATCTTTTTCAAGTTTCGATTCGGTTGTTATACTGCAAGAAGGTATTTTCATTTAGATTTGTTTAAAATACATTTTTAGGTAAAATGGGTGGGAAAACTAAGATTTGTTAGGTAACATTTTAGTCGGACCACAAATTAACGTCTGTATTACCGTCTTTCATTTCTTAAGACTTTAAAAAAAATCAAAAAGGATTTCGATAACTAAATTTAGAGTAAGAGGACTACCAAATATTATAAAAATGTTAAGTACTGGATTACAAATGTAACGACACTAATATTATTTACTTAATTAAATTTAAAAAAAAAAATTAGCATAATGATTTAATCAAGTGTTTATTTTATATGCATATAGAATAGCAATAGACTATCTATTATCTTTTTTTTACATTCACCGTGGCAGACCACACCTTTTTAAATGGACTATTTTGAATAGTTATGATGTAGATGTGTTTTAATTAACAAATGGAAGGTTTTGCAGCGTTCAAATATTGATTTTTATGAACAGTCACAGAATAAACATATAAAATGAATAAATTGTTACCATGCATCCTAGAAAACAAACCTCATTTCGACGAAAAATATTACGCAGTCGTTACCATAAAACAGAATTGTTATATCTCCCACTTTTGAGTTATTACTGTTAATAAATTATAACACACGGCTAAAAATAGAAAAAATAAAATTGGAAATTGAAATTTAAAACGACTAATTAAAGAGTAAACAAATTGTAAATATAAAATTATTAAATAAAGACAGACCACGCCAAATTAATTGAGAAACAAACACCCAGTAGCAAAAACAACCTTGCAATTAAGATGAAATCACAAATAACCGAAAAAAATCTCAACAAAGAACTAAATACGAAATCATTTCGATAAAAATATGCCGGGATTACATCATTATTATATTTATATGCTGAGAAAATATATTTCTAATTAAAATAATATGTTGGTAGATGTTAAAAAATCTTGTGTAGCTATTTTTACCTTCTCCGATAACAATTCACGTTTCAAAACATATTGTAAATTAGATATTAATAAAAACTCAAATTAAACTGCCTCCTTTTATTTTTTATGTACTTCTATTTTCTTGTCTATTTTAAGATATACCAGATAAACAGATAAGGAATTTTTATTGTAATTATAAATTTTATACACAAAATTCCACGAATTTATTTTTCATAAATCAGAAAAATGTCAAAATAGAAAATACAGCTGATTTATGACTTGAAACATGCGCGCGGCTTTACTTTGGGACGCGGATTTCGTTAAACGACCTCATTGAAAATGGGCGCGAAATCATTTCATGAGTATACAAAATTTTTGGCTGACATTTTTTATTCTATCCAAAAATAATAAAATTATTACTGGTAAAGCAGGAATTAAAACGAGCATTTAAAAATGGATGCATTTTTAAAAACTGGTAAAACTTCAACTAAAGACAAAGTAAAACCTAGTACTTCAAACGGAACAAGTGAACGAAAAAAACCATCAGCTCCATGGGTAGAAAAATAGTAAGTATTTTCAGGTTATGTTTATTTCCGCTGTTTTTTGTACCTAATTTTGGTTAATTAATTTTCAGCCGTCCGAAATCTGTGGAGGATGTTGTTGAACAAGGTGAAGTGGTTGCTGTACTTCGACAATGTCTAAACGGTGGCAATTTACCAAATTTGTTACTATATGGTCCACCAGGAACCGGCAAGACCAGTACCATATTAGCCGCAGCTCGTCAACTATTTGGCGATATCTATAAAGATCGTATTTTAGAGTTAAATGCATCAGACGAACGAGGAATTAGTGTTGTACGAAATAAGGTTAAGAATTTTGCTCAACTAACAGCAAACGCAACGAAACCCGAGTAAGTATTTACAATTTACATTGTATAGATATGTTAAGTTAGAATTACATCTTTGTCTTTAGTGGAAAACCATGTCCACCATTCAAAATAATCATACTGGACGAGGCCGATTGCATGACTCATGCAGCACAAGCTGCACTACGTCGAACAATGGAAAAAGAAAGTCGAACCACACGATTCTGTCTAATCTGCAATTATGTGTCTCGCATAATTGAACCGATCTCATCGAGATGCACCAAATTTCGATTCAAAGCACTTGGAGAGGAAAAGATTATTGAACGTCTTCGCTTTATATGTACAGAAGAATCAGTTTCTGCTGAAGATGAAGTATATAAAACGATTGTTGATATATCCAGTGGTGATATGCGTCGGGCAATTACTTTACTTCAGTCTTGCCATCGTTTGAAAGGAGGAAATGCTTTCGTTACCAATGCTGATATATCGGAAATATCTGGTGTAATACCTCATCATTTTATTGAAGAATATTTGGCTGTTTGTAAGAGCGGAAATTACCAGAAACTAGAAGATTATGTACGGGATATGACGTATGAAGCATACAACGTTGGAAGATTTTTGGAGCAATTTTCTGAACTTATAATAAGACATTCAGACTTAACAAATAAGCACAAAAGTCAGATTTGCGACAAAATTGGTGAAAATTGTCTTCGCTTACAAGACGGTGGTTCAGAATATTTGCAAATGATGGATTTGGGATGTGAAACCATAATAATACTAAGTCAATAAACATTCCTTGTGAATTATGTTAATACTTTTCTTATTAATTTTCATTCAAATAAATTATGTATAAATCAGGTATTATTCTATCAATTCGAATTCGTCGTCTTCGCGTTTTCTTTTTATTGTAATCGGATCTTCTTCCATTTCAGTTTTAATTTCTGTTTTCGGTTTGTTCAGAACTGTTTTTGATGTACTAAACTTAAATACCGGTTTTGGTATCGTAACCGCTTGTGTCTTCGGTACAGTCGTTAAAGTCTGTCGTTTAATAGCCGGTGTTGGATTACTTTTTATTTGAGTTTTCATAACAGAACGATTTTCTATTGCAGATTTTGTCATTTTTTTTGGTTGTGACGTTGCTCGTAGTTTGTAATTGGCAGCTACAAGACAATAACGATCCGGTGGCAATCTTAAGCCACAGTGAGGTTTTATTAAAGGCAGCGGAGCTATATTTCGGCCTCGAGCAAGTTCGAGCAGTACCTAAAAATAGAAGATATAAAAAAAACATTCATACGTAAAAAAGGAATACAAACATCTCTTGGTGGTGGGCTAGTAAATGATTTATCCAAAAGTAATTGAGAAGCAAGTTTTACATCATCTAAATCTATAACTTTGTTTTTTGCATGATTTGTGTATACTTTAGCATCATCAAGGATGCATGTTACGTATCCTAAAAAAAACAGATTTTAGGTTATGTTTACTACAGAAAGATAATCTTACGATATGTAAATTCCAGCAGTTGATTAATAACACGAGGCTCATAATCTGTAATTCCTAATTCTTTTAGGATAGACATAATAACTTGAGCATCTTTTGGAATATGTTTTGAAGCTGTTTTTGCCTTTTCTGATTTTTCGCGTTCCGACGCCATTTTCAATATTTTTATATAACGCAGCCGTCAAAACTGTCAATTAAAAAGTTATCGCAATAACGACATCTAGGTATCATAAATTGAAATCCGAATAAAAATTGAATGGCGCACAATTCAAAACATTTTATAGAGTTTTGTTTACAAAAACAATAAGAGCAAAGTTTTAAAAACAAAATACAATTTTAATTATTTCTGATTGTGTTTTTTCATGTGTTGAGCTAATCCACCAGAAGTACAGTGACCTTTATGACACACACCACATTTGTAAGGCCTTTCTCCAGTATGCGTTCTCATGTGAGCTGTTAATGTATTAGATTGAATAAAACTCTTAGAACATATAGAACATTGATAAGGTCGTTCTCCAGTATGCCTTCTGATATGAGTATTTAATTCTCCCGATTGCGAAAAAGCTTTATCGCAGTAGTGGCATTTGAATAATTTTAATCCAGTATGAAGCCTCATTATATGACACTTAAGATGTTCAGGACGTTTAAAAGCATATCCACATAAATGACACACATATGGCCTATCCGATAAATGGGTTTTAATGTGAGATTCGAGAGCACTCATTAACGCGAACGATTTCGTACAAATATCACAATAATATTGGCATGTATGAACCTATGAGTAATGAAATTAATTACCCAATTGTAATAATATTATTTTGTACCTTCATATGTTCAGTTAAATTAGGAGCATTCTCAAAAATGGTATTGCATATTCCACACTCATGTAATTGGTTCTCAGTCGATTCGTGAATATTAGTTACATGATTGTTTAAAATTGCCTTCTTTCTAAATGTAAGACCGCAAAAATTACACATAAATGGTCGATGATCGCCTGTGTGAACTTTTTTATGTTCTTTTAATGTTGAACGAACCAGAAATGATTTTTCACAAAAATTGCATTTTAATGGCCGCTCGCCTGTATGTGTTCTCTGGTGGTATATTAAGCGATCTTTAGTAGCAAAAGATTTTCCACATTCCGCACATAAAAATTGTAAATCTTTGGTATGAGTTTGTTCATGATTCTTAAGATGATGTAGCAAATTAAAGCCTTTTGAGCAATATTGACATTGAAAGCGTTTTGTTTGTTTATGGGATAACATATGTTGGCTAAAAGTGATCAATAAATAGCAGTAAGTAACAAAAAAAGAAATCAAATTTACCGCAATAGTCGAGATTCTTTAAATAATTTGTTGCACAATAGACATTCATTTTTTCCATTTGAATGATTTACGTCAACGTGAGTCTGTAGGTCTTGTTCACTTGTAAATGACCTTAAATTAAATTAAAAATAACTTCTACTTCTAAAATAACATTATTTACAAAACTCACCATTTACATTTATAAAAATTACAACGAAAGGGTTTATCTGGATCATGTGTCAAAACATGTCTCTTTAACAAGCTTGGAATTTTAAATACTTTTTTACACATATCGCATCGATGTATAGCACCTGTTAAATTATTTGGATGGATTATATCATGGTGGGATTTAATGTGATCTTCCATTTTTCCCATAGATTTGTGACTAAATTCACAATATCCACAGGAGTATGTTATGTCATTGGCATGCTCTTTTGTTATGTGTGGGCTCAAATGTCGACTATGCATAAATTTGGTTTTACAAAATCGACATGTATTACTACTATTGGTCTTCTTATGATCGCTGTTGTGCTTGGTTAAATCGGTATAGTACAAAAAACATTTGTCACACTTTCGGCAAACATACATTGCAGATATTTTATCTATGAAAATTTTTAATTATAAAATGGATTTTCCAATGAATATAGTTAAAAAACCAGATTTAAGTCTTTGATCTTCAGGTTCTTTGTCGATTGTGTTAGTTGCATCTAAAACTAGATTTTGATCTAACGCCTTTTCGGTATTATCTAATATACAAAATAACGATTGTTGAGAAAATATTTAGATAAAACATGCAAGCAATATTTACGATTATCCACATTTTGATAATCTGTCAGTGGCTCTATTTCGGTTTTGGATTCCTTGAGTTCATTTGTACTGTATGGTACTAAATTTAATTCCAGAAATGTTTCATTATCTATCAATACTATTTTAACAAAAATTTAATTCACATTAACTATGGTTTAAATAAATTGATAAACTTCTACTTTGATCATTGGCAGTCGAGGTAACTTCATCCACAGCGTTGTTCGTTAGTTCTATCATTTTTTTCTTAAAGTTAGTAAGAATTGATTCCGAATTAATACATTTCGATCGAAATGAAAATGACACTCTTAATTCTGTTAAGCAATGTCCGCAGATACTTTGTGGAAAGAAATTTTCGTCCATGCTCTGTGCAAATAAAATCAAAAAGCTTTTTAATATATTTCACGCGGACTCGAGACTCGGTTGAGCAGTTATTATTAAATACTGATGACTGACCTCTAAGCAGATGCATGCTTTTATCATTTCTTTCAATGTAAGCGGCATGTGTAGTTCATCATTTGAATTTATGGAGTACAAATTTTCGTCAACTAATAAACAAATTCGACAAATATTTGTTAAATTATTTAAAAAATCATTCATGGTTAAAATCAAAACAAATTTTTTCTGACAGTTATTTTTCGGAAATGTCAAACTATTTGAAATTTCGCTACTACGAAATGGTAACGTAGAGATAATAGAAGTACTAAATTATCTAGTACTTCGATTGTAGTGATTACAGAACATTGCCAATTTTAGTAATGTCATGTTAGAAAAGACTAAAATTAAAAATAGATAAAATAATTTAAAAAAAAAATGGAATTAGAAATAATAATAACTAAAAATAAGGAAGTTGTATTGCGTTCTAGTGAAGATGTTGAAAATTCTACAAAGTCATTGTTAGAGTCTTTAAGGAGGGCCAAAGAAAAGACTAACGAGTTTCTCACAATCCATGTGAATGCTGAAGCACAAAGATGTATGAAAAGAAGGGCTCCTTCCGAATGATTAAAATATCCTATTGAATTTCCAGTTTGTTCTATTAATTATCCAATGTTCTAATATTATTTTCAAATTACAATTTTAAATTTAGCTTAACTTCACTACTGGCAAAGAAATTATTAAACAAATGCGATGGAGATATAAAGGACAAATAAACTAAAGAATAGAAGAAGGCTACATCTTCAGAAACATACAACAAATATTATTATTTTTTTATTACTTAGTTTATCCGTTTTGTAATAAAATTGATAGGAATAAAATCAGTAATTACAAATTTAGTATGTAGTGTTGCTAGGACTCATTTTTCTATTAAATCAATATCAACATTATTAGAATATGTAAAAAATGGTCGATCAATTAAATGATAATTTTTGTGATCGTTACGTTGACTATTTAAAATCTACTAACAATACTCAACCGAATAATGAAGATGATGGACGCTCCGAGTATTTAACAAACTTTCAACGAACTATTTTACATTTGATTTTAACAGAAACTATAGACGAATTGATTATTGTTAATAAGGGAAAAAGTAATTTTTACATTGGCAATTTAAATTCAAATATAAATGATCGATATCGGCAAAAACGTCGTGATACAATATACGGACAGTATGGTGATGAGACATATGAACGATTCCAGAGTACATTGGAACAAATGAAATCGGTAAAATTCGAAAAAGACGTGTAAGTACCAATATTTAGTAATATTCAACATTTAGACATTGTTTTTTTTTTTAGAGAAATGCTTCGAAACATTCTCTATGAAACTAAATCTGAACTAAGAGATTTCGGAAGCATTAAGTTACTTCTAAAAATTATTGCTGATCATCATCAAGAAGCATTTGATGAATATAAATTAATTACCGAATATATTCAAAATATTTCATTCTACAAAGAGTTGTGCGAACAGTTAAAAAAACACAAAATTGATGCACAAATTAAAATTAAACATTTAAATGATCATATTGCTATAATGGATTCACAAATATCTGTAAGTACATTTAGCACCCCCAGTTCAGTGAAACATCTAAAAAAAGAGTGTATTTCTGAGTTAAGAATACCAATATCTCGAAATAGCCCGTTATTGAACTGGAGGTGTAATTTATGAAAAATGTAATGAAAAATATAGGAATCCCGGTATGTTTACATTTAGGATTGCAAAATTCAAAATACAATGAAATACAATTTGGTACAAAAATGGGAACAAACGCGTCATGAACAAGCCGAAACTATTCTTAAAAAGGAAGAAAATAAATTGATTGATATGTACAGTTCATATAAGGTTCAAATTGATCAAGAACAAATTGCCATAAACGAAATTAAAAGTAACATTTTAAAACATTTCTATGTATGGGACTTGTATCATTTATCAACAATTTTAGATTTCATTAAATTTAAAATTGAAGGCATCGAAAAACTGACAACATTCTGGATTGAAAAATATAAAGTGGATGTTGCTGCACTTGATGCCGATATTAAAATGACAAAAGAAACAATTGGAGAAGTTCAATCAAAGATTAAAGATATTCAGGATAGACATAGTACTAGACAGTTGTATATTGATGAATATCGTGAGGAGCAACGAATTTTAGAAGAAAAAAGAATGTTTGAGGCAAAACAACGAGATGCTGCTATAAGAATACAGGTATTTTATATATATATATATATTATATATATATGTATGGGAAAAATGTCATTACCGTAATTTTTTAGTCTTGGTGGCGAGGTGTAATGGTTAGAAAACAACTCGGTCCTTATAAGCCAAAGAAGAAAGGCAAGAAAGGTAAACCAGGCAAGAAGAAATAAAGAGAAAATGAATTCTCACTTTTTAATTACACTGCATTGGTCTTAAAGTCTATACATTAAAGAGTATTACTTTGCTTGCAATACTATTTCATTCTTAATTTTACTGTCGTTATACCTATCTTTGTTATCCCAAATAAGTTCCGTATTATTTAAAACAGTGGCCAAATCCGATATCTTATTCATCATGAAATATCCTTGAATTTGAGCTGGACTAACATCTCGTTTAAATGACATTACTTTTTGTGCAAATAATCTTGAATTAGCAATGGCATCTGGTTCATCATAAAATCGTTTATACATTTCAGCTATTTGATATTCACTACAGTAGCCGACATATTCCTTCATATCAATTCGTCCGGGTCGAATAAGAGCTGGATCAAGTCTTTAAACAGAATAAATAATGAAAAAAAGATTAAATATCAACTAACTAACCGATCAATATAGTTTGTGGTCATAAAAACAATTCTAGCTTCAGTTGATGCCACTCCATCCAAACAATTCAATAAACCACTAAATGTAACTCGATTAAGACCTTCAAAGGCAGCTTTTTGTAATGAAGAATCTTCTCGTGATGCAAAAGCGGCATCAATGTCTTCCAACAGAATAATTGATTGTTCTGGAGCTACACTGAAATGTTAAGTTATACGGATCCAAGTTGAAATATTGTAAAATACTTTAGTAAGTGATTTAGTCGATCGTCTGTTAGACCCCTTTCACTTAAATTAAGTAAACAAATTCCAAATTCAATTTCACCCGCCAGGGCTGTTATAAAACTTGATTTTCCGCAACCGGGTGGTCCATATAGCAAATATCCACGTCTATATGGTATACCTATTACAGACGTTTGGATAATGGAATTAGTTAATAATAATATTTATGGAAATATCTAGCCTCTATCGGAATACCATTGTGGAGTCTTAATGAACTCTAAACAATCTTTGAGAATCTTTGATGATTTTCCTTCATCCAGTACAACCGATGAAAGTGGTCTACGCTTTCGGGGTTGCCCAAATTGTCTCCATTCGGAGCCCATTGCAGTGTACATTAACGTTTTCCCTTCAGTATATTGTAAAGCAAGTTCTCGTGCTAAAAACAATTATAAAATTATACAAAAAAAAACAATTTCTGGTTTCTACCATACCTTCTTCAAGTATATTAAAGAAGAGCAGTTTATCTTGACCAAAAGCTGTTAACTGCACAGTTTCAAATGGAATACCCATATGCAAATCTATAGTTGTCTGTTCTCTGGTTCGCTCGACTTTTATCCATGTATTTCGAAAGCGCATAATATGCGTTCCGACACTAGGTATAAAGTCATATTTTGTTTTTACATGTCCTGTATCCTTTTGTTCGAATGATGTTTCAACGCTTAGATGTTGCGTTTTTCGTGCTCCTTTCTTGGTTATCCATTGTAAAAGCCATTGATAGGATTTATCACGACACGGAACTTCCAGTGTAATCATATAGTTACGCCGGAAAAATATCAGCGCTCCTTGTAATCCTTTACGTAATATTGCAGCACTGGCTCCTACAGTAAACAAACCAAATCCCGCAGTAAAAAAATTATTTTCAGCCAACCCACTAATAATATCTGGTAGTGGCATATTTTTTATTAATATTAAATCATTTGTAATAATATTATAAAAATACTTTGTACTTTTTCCACTTCAAATTGTTTTGATCTTTGATTTGAGGTTAGGAAATTGAAATGACGGCGATGTTCGCTTTTATTTAAACAAACAATAATGTAAAGCTGCGTGTTTATTCTAGTACTTCCTATACTTCTGCAAGTCCGATACCTTTCGTATTAGTATGTCCCAGGGATACTGTTCAGCGTATATCTTTATTTTGCACGCAATTCTAGGGTTCTAAAGTAAACCCTCGATTTTTAAAAAATGATCAAACTTAAACAACGAATTTTGCATGATGAATATGGTAGCTTTTGGCCTCATGAAAACTCGTTCAAAAAACGGCTTTTTTATTATTATATATAATTATAATATAATTAGCCATGAATGTCTATATACATTTAGAGGGAGATGTAGATTGGAATTAGTAGTAGTTAGAACGAAAAAAAATTCCACTGTCAAAATAAAATAATGAATGATTTTTTGTGGTTTTTTAACAAAAAATTGCTGAAAATTGTTATCCGTATCTCGTAAATCCGTAATTAGTAACTTGAATACTATTAGGTGAGAGTATCTGATGATTATGTTATATCAGGTACCCAAATAGTGCACATTACTAGTCAAGAATTATTTTTTAACCTCAAATTATGGATAGTTCGGTAAACAAATAAAATTATTTTCTATTAATATGAATAGTTTGATCTTTATTTGTGTCTCCTACATTTCGCTAACGGTTGCGTTAGAACAATTTTGTAAAAGTGGAGATATTTGCATGAAATCTACTGAAAATAAATACTTACAAGGTAAGAATTAATTTAAAAGAAAAACATTTATTTTGATTTATAACACAAATGTATTATTTTAAAGATATCAATACGTATTTTGCACGTATAAACGAAGCTCTACAAAATTATCAACCATGTTCAGTCTCTAACTGTAGCTGTTACAATCAAAGAATTGCTAATGATTTAATTCCCTTTGAAACTGGAATCACCAATGAAATGATAACATCAACACGAGATCGTGGTACAAAATATCAAATAATCGATCACCGACTATACAGAGATAAGCAATGTTTATTTCCGGCTCGATGTTCTGGAGTTGAACACTTTATTAAGCCAATTATTTCAAATTTACCGGATATGGAATTAATAGTAAATTGTCGAGACTGGCCACAGATCAACAAGAATTGGGGATTTAACGGACCAGTATTTTCATTCAGTAAAACGTCTGAATATTTAGATATTATGTATCCGGCTTGGAGTTTCTGGGAAGGCGGACCGGCTATATCATTATATCCGACTGGTATAGGTCGATGGGATCAACATAGAAAATCAATTAAAAAGGCTTCCGATGCGATACCATGGCAGGAAAAAATTTCGAAGGCCTTTTTTCGAGGATCTAGAACGTCAGACGAGCGTGACCCATTAATACTTCTATCACGACAAAATTTTGAATTGGTAGATGCGCAATATACAAAAAATCAAGCATGGAAATCGCCAAAGGATACACTTAATGCTGAACCAGCTAAAGAGATATCATTGGAAGAACACTGCAAATACAAATTTTTATTCAATTTTCGTGGTGTAGCCGCCAGTTTTCGTTTTAAGCACTTATTTCTATGCAAATCGCTTGTATTTCATGTTGGCGATGAGTGGAAAGAATTTTTTTACGACGAAATAAAACCATGGGTTCACTATGTACCTGTTAATACTAATGCTACAGTAGAGGAACTTAGAGAGTTGATAACATTTTTCCAATCCCATGATGATCTTGCAGCCGAAATTGCAGAAAGGGGATTCGAACATATTTGGAATCATCTGAAAATGAAAGATGTTAATTGCTATTGGAAAATGTTGTTAGAAAACTACGGAGCACTGTTAAAATATGACATAGAACGTGACGATATTCTAATTGAAGTTTAATATTCTGACTTTATACTTAAGCAAAGTGATAATATCTCTAAGATATTCTAAAGAATGTAGGTTTGACTTATATTAAAGAAAAAATTTGTTTTCTACTTTTTTAATTAAAATCTTACAACGAACTTTTTTTTTTATTCCTCTTGCATACGAAGTCGATGTTGGGTCAAAAAAGCCACATCAAAAATAGCTTCCTGGTGCAAAAGTTCTGCTACTTCATATTTTGCAGATTCTTCGTATGCATACAAAATGCTTGTATCATACAACATCATCTTACAGTTTGCCAATGCTAGAATGCAATTTCGAAGACGTGAAATTACTTCACGATCTTGTCTTGGTATAGCTTCAGATAAGTTTTGAGTGAAACCACCATCGCCTTCTGCTTCGGTATTAACTGTTGGCGATATCCATATAAATCCATTGTTACCGAGTATTATCGAGGCACCACATGGTAAATTGTGAAAATGGGTTTTTCGACGCTTCACCAGTGACGGAAATACTTTAACGAGAATCCCTTGAGATAGCTAAAATATTTTATATGTATTTAGGATTGGTAGGAAAAGATGAATGAAAATATAGATACTTTTCCATATTTTAAACTTCGAGTATGCAACGATAAGCTACCATCAACAAAAACATTTTGAACTTCGGCCGATATTAGATCACCTTCTTGGAGGTATTTTCTCATCATTTGCTCATCTTCAGCAGATCGTCGTCTCAGTTCACCTATTATTATTTAATTGACTTAGAGCTTAGAGCTTTACTGGACAAAATATCAAAATCCAACAATACAATACCTCCTGGTAAATTAACAGATGACAATAAAAGAGCAGATTCGAGACGTGAATTAGTGTCTACTTTCCATCGTTTCTGTTGAACGTCTGTAATTCGAGCCACAACAACATCACCAATTTCTCCAACATATCTACTTTTCAGTGGTTTAATTGAAATCAGTTTGTTCACCTGCTCCATAACACCGGCCACAGATGCTTTTATGTTGTCATCTTCCCCATATGTTCCATGACCTCTAAATGAATTTAGAATAATTTATTTTTATTTATGGTTCATAATATTGTGAAATCAATGTATCCTTAGAATAGGTTTTCCAGAGAATGAGGAAATTTTACATCAAAATTCTAACCTCATAAATCCCTGCTGTGTGGTTATAATCTCGCCGGGCGTGAATAGTCTGGGAACATTTTCGCCAGTTAAAAGTGAATTATTAACTCTGTTACATGCCAATCGTATATTTACATTTGTAGTCATTTTTATTATAAATTACTTAAAAAGATATCCGCAAATCCAAAACAACGTAAGGTGCCTATCGCAAGGTAAATAAATATTTCTATGAGTACGTTCATCAAAGCAGCAATCGTGTCGTTGTATGATATATTTTTGCATTCATCGAGTTGGTTGAATGGAATCGTTTATTGGGAATTTAAAAACTCCGTAACAACACCGTACCTTTTATTACGTCGATATGGTAATGTTAATGTCGTTATGGAATGTTAAAACTTTTTAAATCATAAAATGGTGATTGGTTGACATCTACATTCCAGCTTACATATCGATGTTTATTATAACAACTCTAGCTCGTTGAACTTACTCAATGTCAAAGTGTTGTTATCAAATAGCCATTCCCATTATTTTGTAGTATTTTCGTCAAAATTTACTAAATTCAGATTTTTTAAATTTATCTAATGGCCTGGATACGGATGTTTGCTACACTGATTGCGTACAATATGTAAAAATGATATTTTCAAAACGTAAAATGAAACAATTTTTGTTATGTGGAATTGTGTTAATTGTAGGTGAGTAAAACTAAAGAATTCTTTGATGAAGATGATACACTAGAACTGCATAATATTTAATAAAAAAATATTCTGTTTCAATCATAAGTTATTTGTTTATACAAATCGTTTGTACATTCGGAAGTTCTCGAAGAACATATTAGTCCTTTTAAAGATAGAAATGAGAAAGAAACCGATTCAAAACATACCGAAATTCGAGATGCGCAAAAGAAGATCCGAGAACTTGAGCTTAAAATCAAACATTTAGAAGGAAGAATACCAAGAAAACATCCCGATGTAACATACTTGAATTATAAAAGTCGAAAACGAATATTAGTAAGTGTTTCATTGCATATATGTAAATATAAATCTACTCTGTTATTATGTAATGATTTTTATTTAAAATATTTTAGATAACAGGTGGTGCAGGTTTTGTCGGTTCACATTTGGTGGATTATCTTATGATGCAAGGTCATGAAATTATTGTTGCCGACAACTTTTTTACGGGCAGAAAACGTAATGTTGAACATTGGTTTGGCCATGAAAACTTTGAGCTTATACATCATGACATTGTGAATCCACTTTTTATCGAAGTTGATGAAATCTATCATTTGGCCAGTCCAGCGTCACCGCCACACTATATGTACAATCCCGTTAAAACTATCAAAACTAATACAATGGGTTAATTATATTCAATAATTTCGAAATAATATCTCACCTAACTCGAATTGCTCAATATTATCAGGTACAATAAATATGCTTGGTTTAGCTAAACGTGTAGGAGCTAAAGTACTTATAGCCAGCACTTCCGAAGTCTATGGTGATCCGGATGTTCATCCACAACCGGAAACATATTGGGGTCATGTAAATCCAATTGGTCCACGTGCCTGTTATGATGAAGGTAAACGTGTTTCGGAAACATTAAGCTATGCTTATGCAAAACAGGAAAAGGTTAACGTTCGTGTTGCCCGAATTTTTAATACATATGGTCCACGTATGCATATGAATGATGGACGTGTAGTTTCGAATTTCATTCTACAGGCACTTCAAAATGAATCAATTACTGTAAGTGTAGTGTAGGTATCTCGAATGTTAAATTTTTTAAATAATATTTTTCATTTTTCAATAGATTTATGGAAATGGCAAACAAACACGTTCATTTCAATATGTATCCGATTTAATTGATGGACTTGTATCTCTTATGAGTTCTAATTATACTCAACCGATAAATATCGGCAATCCTGTGGAGCATACAATTGAAGGTAGAAATATTGTATTCTAAAAAATTGACTTCTAAAAATACAATGTATTTTCATGTAGAATTTGCTGTTATTATTAAAGAATTAGTTGGTGGCAAAAGTAAAATACTAACAATGGCAGCCGTTGAAGATGATCCACAGCGTCGAAAGCCCGATATAGCGCGTGCAAAAAAATACCTCAAATGGGAGCCAAGAGTAATTAAAAATAACATTTTGCTGTTAAATATTTATAGAATTGTACAATTCAAATCTTAAATGTAGGTTCCGCTGAAAGTGGGTCTGGAAAAAACAATCGAATATTTTCGCAAAGAATTGGATCGTTCAAATCATTCACAGCGGAACGTATTTTTTGTACCACAAAATGTCGAATATTAATTTTTCTAGTCTTGATTGTATAAAATAAATATAGCGCGTAGACAAATTTAGCCATAAAAAATACAAAAATTATTTATAAAAAAAAAAGATGAATAGACAACATACACATGAACGTATTTAATCGTACTACGGGAATTGTTTATGGCAACAGTTGGTTGCAATTTTGTATAAGTTTTTTTTATATATTATATAAATGAATGTTTTATTATTTTGTAATTTGACTGATTTGTATGAATAATATTTCTATTTTGTTTTAAAAAAATTGTTTTTTTCTAAAAAAAACATCGTTCAGATAAACTAATAATTTGCCATGATAAATGGTGTCTCGATAGATACCGCATACAAGTCCATACCTGACGAACATTTCGTTCCCTTCTATAGTACGTCCTTATTCGATACGATGAAAGAATAAAAGAATAATGTTACAAATAAATCAATGAATTTATTTCATTTGTAGGGCAATCCTACCCACTGACGTACCACTTCCTTTGCTCTCCTTGAAATATTCGAACATTTAAATTAATCTATTAATACACTATGAATAATGTGGAAAAACAAAGGTATGATGATAAACATCCTTAGAGGTTCACTGGACAGATATATACTTTTCATCTTCATGAGCTTATTGTTTAATATAAGAATATTTGGTTATGTTTTTACGAGATTTTTATTCTAGTCCTTATACATAACAGATACAACAGATAAAGGATGTATGTAAAAAATAGGTTATATGGTATTAACAAAAGTAAAAAAAAAAAAAAAAAAAATATAATATATATATCGAAAAAAAAAAAGAATCTTAACAAAAATGATAAAAAGTAACGTATACATACATGGAAACAGATTTAAAATTCTACTTTCTACATAGAGAACGTGTTGTCTCGCAGTTACTGATGATGGCTATTTTGTTGTTGATGTTGTTGATGCTGTTGCTGCTGTTGTTGCTGCTGTTGTTGTTGCTGTTGCTGCTGCTGTTGCTGTTGCTGCTGATGTTGATCCACTGGAAATCGACATACATGTCGAGATAGTGTTTGTGCATTTTTAAAAACATTGAAACACTTTGAACAAACACAACGTGGATCTGAATTATTCGACATTGTTCCGTCTCCTTTTGATTTGCAATTGGCAGCAGCCTAAAAATAAAAATTTAATAAAATAATAATAAGCCAAATAAAAACGCTCCCTGGAAAATATTGAAATTTGTATTTACTATCAATTTAACATAATCTTACTTGGCTATCATTTTTTTGCTTTTTGTCTGGGTGCTTATAAAATACGTGCGTTCTCAAATCAATTTCGTTAGTAAAGAAAAAATTACATCTATGACACTTTATTTTAGTTTCGCTGGTTTTTTGTGCTACATTTGTACCATGTAAACCATCATTACCAATACCACCAATACCGCCAGTACCGTCATCCGTTTTTGTTAATTTATTAATACTGTTGTAATGCCCATTCATTGCTTCCAATGATGACACATATTGTTCGGTCATTTGATTTTTTATTTGTTCCAAAAACATTAAATTCATTTTGCTGCGTGCCTCAACGTCTTTGTACAACATATTGTGGGTTGTCATTAGGTGCTCATTTAATCTTTCTGTATCATCAAAATAATCATTGCAACCATCAAAGTAGCAATTGTATTTGCCAGCTGCCACCAATACTCGTTTAATAGGTACTTGATGAAGTTGCTCATTTTTACCATGATCATTTTCCAAATGTTTTGTTAATTGTTGTTTATCGGAAAATACATCACTGCACATAGGAATTGGACAGAGTAATTGCCTAAATTAAATTGTTATTACTATACTGCGCTACTGAGGAACATTTTTGAAATAAATAAATTGATTAAACACTAAAACTATAGTTACTTATCATCGGCATGTCGTTGCATGTGTTTTTTCAGCAAAGCTTCTTGATTGAAGGCACTGAAGCAGAGATTACATCTAAATTTGAATTCCTCGTGAGTTTTCATGTGCTGTGTCAGATGAGAAATTTGTAGAAATTTTTCTTCACATGTATTGCATTTATATGGAAATACCCCATGTGTCTTCATATGCTGCTGTAAATGGGATTGTTGTTTGAACGTTTTATCGGGACACTGCGGACAAAAATATCCACGAACACCACTGTGTACTAGCAGATGCTGGTTTAGAGATGTAACCTGTGTGAATTTTTTCGGACATTGATTGCAAACGTATTGTTGAATTTTGTGATGTGTTTTCATGTGGTTGTTGAGATTTGTTACCTGGTATAGAAATTGTTTTTCTAATTTAAAAAAAAAGAAAGACACAATATAGAAATAATCACCTGAGCGAACGATCGGCCACAGTTAGACTCTATGCAAACAAACGGCCGTTCGCCGGTGTGCAATCGACGATGATTATTCAAATTTGTAACTTGGGTAAATGCTTTACCACATTCATTGCAAGTGTAAGGTCTCTCATTTCTATGAATTCTCTCGTGATTTCGAAGGTTTGCTGCCTGTGTGAAACCTTCAATATAAAATGAAATTTTTATCATTAAGCAATCATTTAAATTATTTTTAACCATATACCTTTTTGACAATAAGAGCAAATAAATTTCCGATCAATCGAATGATTTCGGACGTGTGAAAGCAGAGATGATTTACGAGAAAAAGTTTTAGCACATAATGGACATGTGCCCTCTTCACCATATATCATTTCATTCTATAATCAAATATATTTATGGGTATAAGAACTATTTTTTAAAATTATAATTGTGAGATACTTACATCACCATTTTGAAGCGATTTTTCTAGTTGATCAGCTAGTTCCATCTAAAAAACAAGAAATTTAAATAAATACATACAGAAAATTTGTATACAAAACAATTACCGCTTCAGCTTTAATATTAATGGATTGTATAGGTGAATCCTGCTAATAAAATAAAATAAAAAAATTAAATTAAACAATGGAGATAACTCTTACATTATTTTCGGATGTTGAATTCGTAGTTATTGGTTCATTATTCTGTTCAGACGTTGAGCTTGTCTGCGTTATTACATTGGTGTGGGATGATGAATTTGCTGTTGTAGCTCTATGCTGTTCAACACCATTTGGTGCAAGGTTTTGGTAAAAATTCAGTGCCAGCCCTTTTGCACTAAACTGTTCCGTACATTTTAAACACATTGGCAATGTATAGCCTGGTATTTGAAAAAGCTGAAAAATAATTTTAATATTTTATTTGTTTGTTTTTTCTAACAAAATTAAAAAGAAGCAATTGATTATCATTTATTCCAGATGTTTTAAAAAACTGATCATTTTGAATTTAAGAAAATTAACTAATTTTTTCATTTTCAATTACATATTTAAATTATAAATAATTAAAATACTAAGGAAAAAAAAACAATAAGTCCGGAGATCCCAACATCAGGACTGAAGTCAAATAAGAAACCAAGAACGTACAAGAGTATTAACTAAAATATTTTGATTGAATTTAACACATGAAGTATATATGTATATAAAAAAAAATTTGGGCGTGAAAAGTCGTCCCTTAAGCGGTTCACCTGTCGTACTGCTTGTCATACATTTACTTCAGGGTAGTTATTTTAGTTAGATAATGTATCTTATATCTACTCATCTACGCTTTGAGAAAATGGTTTTAATATAATATTTTATATTTGGCATTAATATTAGAATAAAAAATAAGGTTTATTTGGGTGGTTTCATTAAAATATTTAAAATAATTTTCAGATTAATATCAAAACTTTCGATGAAATGAATTGCTGTAATGAAAGTTCTAAGTATACATACATATGTTGTATAGAGACTAATAGAGTGCAGAACTCAAATTAGAAAGTGACAATTTACCAAAAATATGAATAATAAAAAAGGGTTGACAAGAACCAAAATTTGTGTACAAAATTAGTTGTAGGGAAACAAAACAACAAAATATGCATACAAAATTTCGAAACAAATTATATAGAACATTGAAAATATTTACTTTTTAATTTGGGCATGTTAGCAACACAGAATTTTTTTTATAGATGGGTGATTTGTATTTATACAAAGAACTCACCTCTGCGTGCATAAAACACACGCTACAAATGTTCTCCATTTTTATAATTCCACAATTAGGATTCTAATATTTTCTAGATGATAATCAATATTACGCGATACTATTTAGTGTACATTAATTATGAATGGTTTTTTAACGGCACAAATTTATTAAAAAGAAACATTTCTTTAATTATATTTTCACGGCATTTGTACACTTCTTTTTTGATGGACTAACTTCATTTATGCAAGCGCCATTTTTGCTCCAAGCTGTCAGTCACACGTGACTTGGCCCGCAGGTAGGTTCGGGAAGGCCTTTTCCCTTTTCCTGTTATCGATAATGCAGGAAAAAAGTCGTATTGCGACGCTTTAATAAAATTGATATTTTTTCCACTTAAATAACGTAGAAACTTACACCATATTTTTAGCAAGTGGTGGAAATGAGCAGTTAATTAGTTAGGATTAGTTTTAAAAAAAAACAGGATTCGCTAACCTAATTGCGGGTCAAATCGATAGAAAGGAAACAATTTTTTGTTATGTTTTTTAAATGCAAAAAAATTAATTAATTACCAATTGTAAGTTGAAAAAAAAATGAAGTTGAAGTTGATTTAATTAATTCTTAATAATAATAACAAAATAACATTCAGGTTAAAATGTTTTTTTGATCTTAATAAATAATAGAGTTCATTAATGATCTACCGTACTGTTTATTATAAATTATTTCAAAGTAACAATATTTTTATTTTTATTAGGATTCAAATTAATGCATATTCGTAAAATATTAAGATTTTCTAATCTTCAGCTTTAGCTTTAGATCTTTAACTATTAAAAATTATGATTCAATAGTTAACCACAACTTTAATCTACTAAACAAAAGTGCCTTTCTGTTGAATACTTACTAGCTAGTCTTTTCTCTTATCCAGAAATTATTGTGGCAAGCAATTAAAAAATATATTTTATTTTAGAGTATTAAAATGACCTCACCAGGATCGATGTCATCAATCATTGGTTCTACAAATACATTTAATGAAGCTACAAAAGAAAATATTTCGGAGGTATCCAATAAAGTAAATCATATGATTCTTTCGTTTCATAAACACTTCCTCTTAAAATATTCTAGATAAAACAACGCGTAACCAAAGCTGCTTCTGAAGGTCTAAGTAAAATTGCGCACAGTAAACAAACATCGAAATCTTTCCCCACATTAACTTCGTCTTCATCGACACTAATAAGACCGAACAGTTTATGGAGTTTCAACAATATGGATTTGTTCCCAATGCAAAATGCAATTCATGTCCCCGTTACATCACAAGAACAAATTTTAATAAATGAACTTTTGTATTGCCTGATCGGAATTCGTGGCACATATATTACACCTGAATTATCTACAGATGGATTTGAGCAAGTGAAATTTCATGTTTCTGATTCCATACAATCATCGCTACGTGATATTGTGCAAGAGGTTTAACACATTAGTTCTTTCAGTTGCATTTTTATGATTTTGTTTTTTTTTTTAGATTTTGCCATTAGCTAGTCATTACTCCGTAGTACAAAAATTTGTTCAACAAACAAGTACGTTAAGTTCTGGTCACACTTTGCAGGCATTAAGTGCCGCGCTTCGAACTTTATTGTATGACTACTATGTAAGTTTTAAATTAAATATTGAACTATTATCTGTAAAAAAAATACATTTTTATCTTCAGATGTCTCTGGTACAATTAGAATCTCAGTTCAAAGAAAATTGTCTTAGTTTACATAAACTTTTATATTTCATTCGTCCAACAATGAGTATTTTCGAAGTACTGTCTGAAACATTAGCGTCAATATGCAAAATGGAAATTCGCGGAGCCAAAGTATTATCGTTTCTCTATGATAAGATATCGTCACTAACCGGCGACAAAAATACTCAGGCAATTATAATTCATTTGACCGAAAAATCATCAATACCATATATAGAAATGTTACAATTGTGGATACTTAAAGGTGTCATCATTGATCCAAATCATGAATTTCTAGTTCAAGATAATGAAATCGTGCATCGTGATTTCATAAACTTAAATCACTATTCAGCGGAATACTGGGAGAAACGATACACAATTCAACGAGACCGTGTTCCTCGGTTTCTGGAAGGATTTTCCGATAAAATTCTTAGAGCCGGAAAATACTTAAATGTTATACGTCAATGTGGAAATCAAATAACACATCTCAAAACAGATGAATTGAAGTTCTCACCAATAAATTCCAATTCTTTGATACAGTTCATACAGGATGCTTACACATTTGCCTCGAAAACTTTACTCAATGTTTTGGTTAAGGACAATGATTTAATGGGTCATCTGTTGTCTGTCAAACGTTATTTGCTACTGCATCAGGGAGATTTTATTAATCAATTTATGGACGCAAGTGAAAAAGAGTTAACGAAAAATGTAGATAAAGTGCTTCCAATGAAATTGGAAAATTTATTGGGACTTACATTGAGATTATCATCAACCAAATATGATACATATAAAGATGATTTGCACTGTCAATTATTTCCATTTGAGTTGATTAAGCAAATGTCTAAAATTCATTTAATTGGCTGTATTGATGAAGGTTGGTTGTTATTGTCCACATTATTTATAAATAATTAATTTAAATCTTAGAATACTGGAAAAATAATAAAATTGATCTTACTGGTCTACAATGTTTTGCATTCCGATATGAAGTTCGATGGCCAATATCTTTGGTACTAAATCATTTCGCAATCTTAGAGTATCAAATGCTTTTCAGGCAATTGTTCATGTGCAAGCATGTTGAGAGGCAACTATGCAAGTAAGTACCATATTCAAGAACTTAGAATTATAATTATCCAATTTGATTTTCGTTTTTTCTTCCTAGAGTATGGAAGGATAACAATAATACGAAGAAATTCGCACCTGATGCAGCCGAACTTTATCGGTCAGCGTTTACACTTCGTCAGCGTATGATGAATGCAATTCAAAATATCGAATATTATATGATGATCGAAGTTATTGAACCGACGTGGCATAGTTTTGTGGATAAAATTGGTCGTGTCGAGAATGTTGATGATGTTCTATTGGTACATCAGGATTTCTTAGACGATTGCTTGTATAATTGTATGCTAAAAACTCCAGAACTTTTGCGACTCATTGTGAAACTATGTGATATTTGTATGAATTTTTGTAAATTTATTCAGGTGAGAATTGAACTTTGATTAAGTGACTAATTGATTTTTTTTTTGTAATTATTTACCTTTTTGAATGCTGCTTTTGGGTATGGACATTTTATAAAAAAAAATCGCTTTGATATTTTTATAAAAATGAATTTGAGATCAGAAAGCACAGCAATATTTTATTGATGCTGAACTAACTTCAATGTTATGTTCAGATGAATCAAGTGATTCTGATTCTGACGTTGATATTTTGAGTAACAAACAGGTAAATTTATAGTATTTAGAATGTGACGTGCTTCATCATTTAATTATTTCGGTCTCTAGAAACATTTGTTAATAACATTTATTTATAAATAGTAATTTTTTTTACTCGTGTAGACATTTTTAACGTCAAAATATTCAATTCACTTAATAATCATATTTGACTTGCAGTCTGATTAATATGTAAGAGACACTGAGGCTGGAAGTTTATTTTGTAATTTACCTTTTTTCGGTGGATTATAATATGTGGAGCATTCTTCACTTATAAATTCCCCAATATAAGGTGCACGCGATTTTCTGCAAATCAGTTAGACCTGAAATTCTACACTGATTGTTATTTATTGAATTTAATAAAAATCATTCTAATTCATTTTAGTAATATTGACTATGCACACGCACACACACACCCATTGTTTAGTCAATTTTTATTTTTTCTTAAATCTATTGAAACTATTTCAGAGCGAATCCTCCCTAGCACCAACAGAGACATTTTCGGAACGTGTTAAACGATTTGATTTGGAGTTTTCATTTGTCTTAATTGGACTATTAAAAACTATTAATGAACTGGCCTATGAAAATCCATCAAGTAAATTGATTAATTTAGTGCACAGGTAAACAGATGGGCAAATGTTTAACGACAACAACCAAAAAGTCGTAATACTTCAATTACATTTCTAGGATAAACTTTAACTCTTTCTACAATGATCAACTGGAGCAGATATCGTGCAAGGACAATAACATATAATTTTGTTGTGATGAAAATATACAGATCCTGTTTCTTTGTTACTTCAACTAGAACTTGGCACAAACGTTTAAGGAATTAACCACATCTTAACATACATACACACTAATTTATTTGGTGGCATCACAGATTACGTTTGTTATTACTTTATTTTTAAAATTAAAATTACCAGTATTTGAAATAAAAAAATATATCAAATCTTCATCTAAAAAGTGCCATAATTAAGAAAAGTACAAAACGGTACAAACTTACAAACTGAATGAAAGTTTTAATGTTGCCCTTGATGTATAAGTTTGGAAGTCGTTTTTATTTTTCGATTTTACCTAATAATCAATGTACAGATAGACAATAAAAACACATTTATTGCACCAAATCACTAGATATATATTTCAAAAGAGTAACTGTAAGCTCTATTTTCCTAAAAAGAATAAAAATTAATAAAAACTATTAAAAGATTCATGTGTTTTAAGTAATAAAAAAAATTATTGAATTTTGTTCTCAATTTTGAATTTTTTTTTTTTTTTCATTAAATTTTTGTCCGGAGAAGTGGAGTCATATTAGTTATGTAGAACCGATCCAGAATAAATGTACACGATTGAAATTGTTATTTGTTATTTAAAAACACTTATGTTAATTGAAAAATGACTTTTTATGATGTATACACCAATTTTGAAATACACATTAAAAAAATCTTACACATTCATTACGCGCACAAAAATAATGACGAACCTATCTGAAAATAAAAGTTGGTTAAAAATTATTTATTTTATTTTATTTTTAAGAAAAATGTAGATAAGATACTAATTATAATACTGGTTGATATCAAAGTCACAATTATGCCCTTCAAGAGGCAGCTAACAATTTTAAAATATAGTAAGATACCCCATGAACGACCCTATTGTAACTATTGATTTAGGTTAATATTTCACTTGTATTTCTTAAAGAAAAAAAAAAAACTCAAAAGATGAAGCGTAAAAATGTACGATCGCATCGAGAATCAGTGAAAAACTAACTAAATACTATTTAAGTAGTGGCCGTTTAAATTGTGTTGTTTTCATGTAAAATACAGGAAGAACGATAAAACCACAGAACATAAATGTACATGACAGATTTTAATAATAAGTATTTTTAGCCACATGCGGTTTTTAATTTATTTAACAAATAAAAACGAAAAATAAATTGATAAAAAAAGAGTTTGCTATAGCTACAATCACCACCAGCATGATGGGTTGCATAGAATTTCTACAAGATAACAATAAAATTTATCTGCAGAAGGCATACTGCCAGAAAGATAAATAAAATGAATTCCCTTTTAACAATAATTTTTTTTTCTTTTATATTTAAGATAATTATTAACATTTTTATGCAGCTGTGCGGAAATGGGTTTTTTTCTCGATAATTTTGTTCTGATTTTTTGAAATCAGTTTATTTAAATACATTTTGTTGTAGTTGTAGCCTTAAACTTTCAGGAGAGATTGCTTGAATTAATAGTTAATTCATAGAAAATAGTGGAAACAAATATAAAACGATTGTTGCTGTTGTCACTTCACTAAATATTTATTATGTATTTAAAAAAAAAAAAAAAATCGGTTAGGTAAGGTACTTTATAAGTGCTGTTGAAACGACATGATATACAACAATTTTCTTTCGTTTCTATTTTTTTTAAATTCCTAATATAAAAATTCTATGCTGAAATTGATCATAACAAATAATTTTTAAAACCGTGTATATGGAACAGTTCCAATAAAATTTGTTCTGTATGTCACATAATAACACCCCATTTAAAGAGAGTTCCAACCCTGATTTGTAGGTCAAAGTTATTTATATATGGTAAGGGGTAGATGTACATTCATATATAAAAATGTATGTACAAATGTGTATGTATACAAATACAGCACAACAAACGAGGGAGCACACCATGCATATATTTATACTATATATTGGCACATAGCTATGGATTTCCCATTGTTATATACACAGATTTGGTACTAATTACTGATAGCTCTATGGTATGGAACAAATTTATAAAAAAAATACCCTTATCACTCGCGCGTTATCCTTTTTTTCACACAAAGATCCTCTATTCAAATTAAATGACAAAAAAAACCTTTTTTTGCAGCCACTCAGAAGAAGACCGCATTTTACCAACAATAAATAGCGCACAACACCATTTCCAACATTGCGGACGAAGCTTACGGAAAAACTACGGTGCACGAGAGAGTGTATCTATATATTCCTGCAGCGTATGTAGCTTTTTGAAAGCTTTTCGATTTTGTACTAGAACATTAAATATATAAAAAGTTTCGACTATATACTATGCTGATGTAAGGTGTCGTGTTTTTCCTGTTTTCTACCAGTACATAAGAATATTTCGAAAAAAGAAATTATAATTTAAAAAGCTTTTACTTTGTGTATGTAGAACAAAAAAATAAGCCATATGACAATTTGTTTAAGTTTGGTCCTGAGAAAAATCTTTTGGAGATTTATTAAAAAAAATGTTGTGGAAAACGATTAGACCTTCCTCTAATATCGTTCTCAGACATATTTTTATCTCATCAGTCATTTGTTAAACTATATCATTGCTAATTGGAATTTAATTGGATAAATCGATATTAAAAGACGCCCAAAAGAAAACTAATAATTTTCAAAGCAATTTAATAATTTTTATTTATTTTTAATTTTTCAAGTTACATAAGGATAAATTGTAGTCTTCAATGTTGCAATCCAAAGCCACAACCTAAATAAAATTTTTAAAAAAGAAGGAAAATGATAAAAAATCAAAACGCTGAGCGCTGCTCCTAATCACGTAATATATTGGTGGTTTCTAAATATCATCAATATCAATTTCTTCGCCATCATCGTCATCCTGTATCTTTTTTTCAACTTTGGGCGCCTCCTTTTTCAAAGGTTCAACGCGAGCACGATCATTATATTCAATTTCCACTTCGGAATCATCATCATCGGTTGATTCTTCTTCTTCGGCTTCTTGCAGCCAATTGATGAATGGTTTTGCTTTTTCATGAATTTTTTCTGACAATTCTTTCGATACATATTTCTTGCTGACTTTAGCTGCCCACTCGAGAATTGTCTTTTCTTCCAAAATATCATTATCGTAGAATAATTTCAAAATGCCTGCCACTTTGTCCAACAATTTGACGGCATGCAATGCAATAATTTGTTCTAAACCACCCATCAAATAGCGTTGCGCTTTTAGGCTATTATGCGTAAAACGTAACAACAGATTACGATGTCTTCGAACTTCATTGATTATATTCTGGCTGAAAAGCAATTCGGCCAATACAAGCGGTGCCTTTAGTGATATATCCAAACGATCAGCTTCCAATGCCAATTCTTTGTGTACTTGAACATTTTCCAATTCATTGCCATCGCGACGTTTCTTAACCAATTCATAAAATATGTCCATGCGCTCTTTTTCCGTTTTTTCAGAATCATCAGATATAGTCATTGTTTTTGCACCATCAGTTAAATCTTGCATTCTGGCACGAACAGCCTCCTCAGATATATCAGCAGACCAAGTTGTGTCTTCATCCTAAAAATAAATGATTGTTTAAGATTCAATGACCAATGTTAGCAAATTATCAATGTTACTAATTACCTCTTCAATTACTGGTTTTGGAATTTGAATATCAACTTCAGATGTACAAATTATTGATGTATCAGCTTCGGGTGTCAAATTAGCCGATGAGTTGTTTGCAGATTCGCTTCCATTTTCAGATACCTTTTTAGATCGCTTATGACGTTTACCTTCGGTAAGTGATGAACCCTGTGCAGCCGGGTTTAGATTTGGTGGATTTTTAATAATAAACGTATTGACCTATAAAGTTTATAGAATTATTTTAAATTTAGTTCTTTTGAGTATCTTAACTATCGAAAATAATTTGCCCAAAATCTAACGAACTTTATTTACATACCTTGTGGTTTACTTCCAGTGGTCCATGAAAACCGCACGCTTTGCATCCCTGTGCAATAGTTCCTTTCTTCGTGGCTACTATTAAATCAGTTTCCGGATTATCACACTCTGGGCAAAGTACATATTTACGAATAAATCCATCTAGCAAATCTTGCAATTTTGTAGCGTCATGAGACCCATTTACAATAAATCGTTCATTCTTCAAAAGGAGAAAGAAAAAAACTCGCCATTGTAATAGAATAATAAAAACTGAAATGAAAAATAACAAACCTTGTAATCAAACTGAGTTTGAGCACCCAGTTCGCATCCAAAATATTTGGTAGGATAAGTAGCTGGACGTCCAATAGCCTTGGCCACTTCAGCCATATTGACGATAACAGTTTTGATGCCATTTCCCTTACCCTCAACTTTGGCAGATATGCGGGGCATTTTATAACGATAGAATATATCGGTAACATTGCGATTAACATTGACGGTACCCATTTTGAAAAAAGTAACTTTTTTTAAATCCAAATAAAATAAAATTAAAAAAAAAAATAAAACAAAACTAAGATATATTAAAACGCCGTTAGGTCTCAATAATTCTGTTCGTGCGTTGCAAAATAGTAATACACTTGCAGATAAATCTGAAAAATATATTTGGAAATTTAGAGGGCGTTGGCAATTTTTTTTTTTTTAATTAAATTTGTCTACCTTAGCAATTATATTTCAAGAAAATTGTCCAATTTTCGTGATACAACTCCTTTCACAATGCGTGCAAATGTGTTGTTGACTGAATTCATACGAACCTTGATCTTGTGTGTGTGTGTGTATAATTATGGGGAAGGGGGCGTATGTAACACGTTCACTTTACAAGTGACTCCTTGACAAAAAACATTAGCGCCGCCACAGAAAATGGTTTTAGTTCTTTGAATTAATGGAAAATTCGATCAAATCAAATTCCCACTTTTGAATTTTCGATAATTAAAAGCATCAATTGACAATGGTGGCGCTCGATAAATATTCATGAGAAATCCTGATTTATTTATTTTTCAGGAAAAAAAGTAAACAAACAAACAAAATAGATATTAAGGGAGGTGTAAGAGTAAGTAAATTGTGAATTAAAACAAATAATTTTAGAAAATAAGAGAAACAATAACAACTGAGCCTACTGGCTTCAGATTATTATTAGAAATTTTTTTTGTGAAAACACGACGAACGATAGCGCTTAATGTTTTATTTGAAGGAATTTTTTTTTAATGAAATCAAGGTGTCAATTTTTGTGGGGTCTTTCACGTTTCCCTAAATGGCTGAAGTTTCCGGTGTCTATTGCTGGAAAATTTTGAAGTCCTAGAAAAATATAAAACAAAAAAAGGTATGAGTAATAACTAGACATTGATAAATATATGTAATTAATATTATTATTTTTTTTCTTCTGTCACATTTAAGAGATAGATAAGATAAATGGAGATAGTATTATTTACTGAAAAGAGATGGTACGTGTACTTGGGAAGAATAATTAAATCAATCAATATTTATTATTTCTTTGTTTATTATCAATAAATTTATGATACATTTCTCGTATGTGGGTGTCACAAAATAAATAACTGCCACAATAATAACGGTAAATATATTTTAGAAAGATTGACAGGAGAAAATAAATAAAATTCAAAGAATCCAATGTTGTTGGTCAGTTAAGAAAGAAAACGAAGGTATGCATGTTAACATTAATGAAAAAAAAGGAATCCTTTATCGGCTATCCAGCACTCTGATATCGACATGCTGCGGCATTACGTTCATATCTGCACTTCCAAATAACTGCTAACCTGCAGATGATCAAAATTGCGTACATGGCCAATATTTCTCATCTTAATGAATTCAAACATGCAAGGACAGAATGAGATTTCTTTAACGTACTCTGACGAATTAACCTGATTTAAAAAGAAATTAAAACGTACGTGAGAACTAAACATATAAACGGGTGAAAATTAGTACTACCCCTAATGATACAGAACAATTGGATTGACTTCGTAACATATTTGCGAAAAACCTCAATAGGTGGATTGAACATTCAAGGGTAATTGACGGAGTTATTCTTATGAAGGACCTCAAACGAAATTCGCTGATTAGATGATTTCTTGTAGATAAAAAGTTCGAAATACTATTTTCCTTGTTTTTGCTCAAAGACTCTTTCTGGAAGCGTCTTAATTTTTAAAGTTTCTTAATTACTATAGGTATAGTGTGTCGTGGCGAAAAAAGATTATTGAACATTCCTATTCATTTAAAGAAAATATTTCCAAAATTAATATTTTTTAAGATATAAAGAAATTCTAGCAACTCCAACCGTTATCTAGGTACTGTGCCATCGTGGCGCTTAATTCTCACATAACATTCCAATACTTAAACAAAGTAAAAATATGTATTAATAAATCATTTGGAACATCTGTAACCATTTGGAAAGGGTAATACTAATAGTTTCTTTATTACATATTTACTTACAAACATTTATATCTTCATATACTTAGTTTTTTTTTCGAAAACATATGTTTTTCTTAAAATAAATAAGATTAAACATTTGTAATCAGCTTACCTATGACTTAGATAGCGCCTATGGGAAATCATGCACGATATACCAAAATTGCTCCGTAAGGGGGGAGATGGAGGTGCTCCTTTGAGTACTGGTGTTTCTGAAAATACGTAAATTTAAAATGACAACGATGACAAAAAATTGTAAAATATGATATTTTCAATAAAAAAAAATAAAAATTTCTATAGGTGAAGTTCAATGTTACTTCCATTGCTATATCTCATTGTAACGATGATAAATATTGAACAAAACTGTACAAACATATTATTTTATTGGTAGGTAGGTAGGTAGGTATATGTGGCCCAAATTTTTGATCACAAAGCGCTAGAGAATATTACAAAGTTATATTCCGTATGTTTGTATTTTAGCAAATTTGGTTTTAATCATTTATTAAAATGTAACGTGGCTCAATGTTGCGGCTTTTTATTCCGCGGATAAAGTGTACGTAAATTATTGTACATATAATCAGTATTTACATATACCTAAAGGCTAAACAGGCTACAATATTGTACTTCTATTTGGTTACTGCAAAAAAAAAAAATGTAAAAAAAAACATTCTGCACCATATACCTATAGATACGAGTATGTATATATGTAGTTGGTTGCATACAATTAACTTGGAAAAAACGCAATTAAGTGGGTGCCTTCGTAAAACTTTTAATTTTATTATTTTTATTACACGTTGACATGGTTTTCATGTAAACGTCACGATTTCAGCATTATCACCATAACTACAAAAAAAAAGCACCTTTAAAGTTGATTTAATTATCGCGAAATGAATATCGCTTTTAATGTACGAATCAGTTAACAAAAAAACAAAAAAAAACTTAAATTTGTTCCCCCACTTAGTAGTAATATTAGCAATTAAGTGGGATTTATTCATTCGTTGTTTTGTTGTATAGAAGCAATTAAAGGCGATAAAAAAAATGTTTTTTAATAAATTTTTCACATGTCGGGTGACATGTATACCAACGTTGAAATATTTTGTTTACTTATTACCAGTTGATAAGGAACAATATTTTTTTAAAACGTCAGCATAAAATATCATCATTTCGTATAATCATAATAAAAACTCAGCGAGAAAATTATTAATGTAATTCACGCAGGGTTAGCGAAAAATTCTATTCAAACTTTCCATCTCGTAAGCTAAATCTTTAAGACAGGAAATTGGATATTATGTAACTTTGTAATTTTGCAATTTAAATTGGATCGTTTAAAAGAAGTATAAATTAGTAAATATGACTATTTGATATTTCCTGCTCCCAACGTTTCAATTAACAGTAAATAAATGAAAATCAGTACATTGGTTTTTTTTATAGAAATAAATTCTTGTGTGTTCTAAATATTACCATAGTCCATTATGAAAATTCTCATATACAGGGTGTTACTGATAAGCAATTCTATTACAAGAGTAATCTACCGACGATAATGTAGATGATTTTGTATAGCTACAATTTTATTTAAATGGTATTAAACATGTTAGGGAATATTATTCTACAAACGGTCGATACTAACTAGAAGTTTCCACAAACTTGATACTTCAATATATATAAGTATTCATGAGAATTGTTTATTAATAGAAGATGTTAGTCCATCTTATAATTTAAATTAAATATCACCAATTAATTAAGCGGAAACTTTGCCTATGTAAAAAATATGATGAAGATTAGAAATGAACACTCGGTAAAGTAAATGATTTGTGCTCAGGCATCTCTTGACATACCAACTAACATAGGACAGAGCAAGATTGTTAGGTGAGAATAATCTCTTGTATTTACGATAAAAACCACGTCTATACTTTCAAAATGTATTCGAGTCCATATAAAGTTTTATGCTGACAAGGTCCTAATATGTTTAGTATTTGATAATTCAATATTGCAATATCTGAAAGAGACAAAATGTACGTTCTGTCTGTTTCCAATTCATCCATTCCAACGAGACATCTAAAAGAACTAGTAGCAAGTAATGCGTAATTTTTAAATTAATTTGATCTTGAATTAAATCAAAGATATTGTGCAATATATAACTGTAATGTAAGTAGAAGGTAATAATATCATCCGTTTGACACAAATTAAAAGCCAAGAATCGGTTCTTTCAATTTACATACTAATTGTTAAATAGGGATGCATTTTATTGGAGATAATAAAACATACATACTATTTCAGCAGAAGGAACCCCATTAATTTTTGAATATAATTCTAATAGTTAAAAAATATGTATATGTACAACATCGTTACTAATCAAAAAGTAGTCCGGCGGACATTTTGAATAGTGAAAATATTTAAAATTTCAAGCTTATATTGCCTGTTTTTTTTACAACCACAGTAGACATTACACTTCGATTAATTTTCGTATGATGACGACCAAAGGTGAGCAAGCGTGCAAACAGATATCAATTATTCTATGAAATTTTGACTTTAATTTAAAGCGAACAATTTTTTTTGGGTATATAGTATATTCCTATTAAGACAAAACAAGCCACGCGTATATTTTCTCTCTCTCCCTATCTAAGAACTGTGCTTTAATATATACGAATAAAAATCAAATTCCTATTCAGTGAACCCGACAAAATTACCTATTGAACAAAAATGTCTTCAAATTAATAATTTTTTTTTACACACGTGGGAAGGAATAAATGTTTTGCCAATGATTGTTTCTATTTTTAGAACAACCAATAGCAAAATCGTGGGGGATGATTACATTTAATTTATAATTGAATTTATTCAATAGGGATAATATAAATAGAAAAAAGGAAACTTACCGACGAAAACGCCGGGTGCCGGCAGTAATGCACCCACCATATGATGGAATGCCAATGTGTTTCTTAGTTTCGACCTCAGTGTTACGTTCGATAAATGTATTAATTTAAAAAAAATTAGATCTTTTTTCTATATGGTTTGGGTTTTTTTTCAAACTTAAATAAAAATTGAAATGTCAATGGACGAAAACTTTTGATTTTGCAAAAACCGCACTGCTTTTATATTGCAAAAAATCAATAATATCCAAATTACACACTGTAACACAAAAGCTCTGCGTGAAAATTGCAAGAACACGTCATTTATGCGAAAAATTTCCTTTTGGACTGCAGTGCAGCAGCTGCTAAAACGTCCATGGACCTGGAAAGCTCCTGCGTTATAGTACTTTTCATATCGAATTTATTTAAATGTTTTTTATATTTTATATATGTACATGTATATTTCTCTTTTTTTTTGTTTTTCCTTTTTTGAGCCCGAATAAAGAAAACTACACATAATATAAAAAATTAAAAAAAATTCGATTAAAGATAGAAAGGATTTTCTCTTTGAAATCTGCTATACATTGAAAACTTATTGCGCATGTAATAATTGAAGCCTCTTCTGTTAACCCTACAGGATATTATTTATCATACGTAATACCATTTTTTTCATTTTCGGCTATAGGATAATCATAATATTATGTCCACCTTATATATCAAGAATAATAAGATTTTATCCTAAATAGATTAAAAAGGGAATCTTTCCATACATACAATAATTTTTATAAATATTTAAGAAAAGCTACTTTACTACTTAATGTTCATTACAATATTTATTATAATTTGATTGGTTTCTTATGTTAAAAAAAAAACTAATTTCGTATCTGATGCAATTTAATATTCGGTCTTGAACTCTTAACAAAAACAATAGTTCATTACCATGCATGGTTTATTTAACTAAAGTGTTGCAATAATATGTAGAAAGTAAGACCAAATTTTAAAAATAAAGAAAATATTTTTTAGAAATGAAGGTTCGCTTAGTTCACAATTACAGACTCTTGCTCTGCCATAAGTGATGATCTTCAACGACTCCTTCAGCTCTTATTAATGAAGCTCGTGCCAGCAGCTCTAATCACAATTTAATCACACTATACAAGGATCCGGCGAAACGACAACATTTTTCATATACATTGATTGATTGATGAATACAAATGATTAAAAACGTTCGAAATAAAATAAAATTGATTGCAGGGCCATAACGGCCAGGTCGTGGAACTTTTCACTCTATGAATGAAATCTTAATTTTTGTATTCGCTATAAAAGTTGTCTTTTCCACATTTCGATATAAACTGTCTAAATTTCATCTCTCTAGCTTCAGCTGATTAGCCGATCGCGAACGGACGGACATCCATATTGACTTAGAATTTCATGACAAAAACAATGGTGTTAATTTTATTTTCTTCAATTAAGGGGCGTTACAAACTTCGTATCTGGACTGGTCTGGTCTGGTAATTAGCCTATGTACATCCATAGAACTTTGTTTACCAATTTTATCATTTTAGCTCAACTATTTTTAAAAACCGATATTGGCTTAGAGCCGTATGTGTAGATTAGTTAGTTAGTTCAAGGTGTGAGTGCAAACAGCTAATAATCTCCTCCTCACTGCAAGCCCTAGGAGCTATTTTACCATATTTATTCATGTCCCCTGAGAGACACACACTTAATGAATTACTAGGGTATGTTCTTCTGCGGATAAATATGTACAAACTTCGAATGATTTATTCTTATTTATTAAATTTAAATTAGATGTAAACTTAAGAAATGATAAATAGTTATAATGTCAATCAAAATATACCATTAGTTAAATGAGAATGAAAAACTTAATAATACGCCAGTGCTACTCGCTAAAAATCATGTTGCCTAAATAATGATCTTCTTTTGTACTGTAGGTAATAAAATGTTAAAAGCTCAATTAATCACAATGAACAAACTGTACGAATATTCATATTTAATATCTTTTAAGATAAAACCTCATTTAAATTCATTAAAAAAATACATTTTACTTCAGGTAAGTACATAAATATAATTAATGTCTCGAAAATTTTCTGTCTTTTCTGTTTTCGAGTACCGACGTCATTGAGCTTTCATATAATACTGGAAAAAAAAAAAACCTCTTTTTCCACCTGTGCATATATTTACCAGTAAATTGGAGTGTCAGACATGGTATATATCGTGTTTAAATATGTCCATATTACCGCATAGAAACAGCGTAAAATTGATTTTTTTTATCTTTGCAGAATAAAATATCGCGCTTTTACCTCGATTATTTCACTCGCAAAAAAACCTACCCACACATTTGTACATATTTGTATATAATTTACACATTTCCAAGTATGTTTCTAATGTGTCGATATTATAGAGAATTATGAAAATATTATTATCTTTATTATTATTATAAAATACTTAACCTTCTCTATCAAAAAATTGTATTATCTTTTTATATATGTAAGTTAGCAGAAATTATTAAAAGGATATTACTTTTAGAAAAATTGATACATACATATGTAAGTACATATAAGAAATAAAATATTGAAGATAATGTTGATCAAAAATTCTTGTCTTATTAATGAAAGACGTAAAATGTTTTCCTTTGAAATTATTTATAGAGTATGTAGATGTAGATTGTAGATAACTATGTATGTAATGTACTTATAATTAAGATGTTTCGTATTTCAAATATTGACCAAAATATATCTTCAAAGAAGCCATTGAAAAATTAATTAGTTAAGGGAAGATGGAATATACATATGTAATATATGATTATGATTGAAAAAAGATTACATAAGATTGAAATATTCCCATTTTTAGTCAGAGAATTTAGAAAAGGCGATAGCATTAAATTTGTGCTTACGTCAAACGTTTTTGTATGCTCACCACATCTCCTTTTGTAATAATCGTCTCGCGTTATATGTTAAAACTTAAATTATAGATATATGAAATTGAAATATCTAACACTGGTTACACAGGCGGTGTATTATTTTTTTAAACAAAATACACTTTTTGGACTATTTTGCTAGGAAACGAAGAAAACATGTTTTTTTAAAAAAAAAAATGTAAAGTGATGGTGAAATTTGTTTATTTTCAATACTAACCGTCCTGTGATCATCAAGACTTGTATTCTGGTCGTGATTTGTTCATTCAAGCCCTACTATGAAAAATTCAAGTCAGAATTTTTCAAAAAAACTCGATTTGTTCGATGCGTTTGGAAACGCGTACCTTTACAAAAAAAAATGTGGCTCTTCTCGTTGGATTCAAATAGACAAGGAAAATTTATCACTGTTTGTAACGTTTTCTAGAGGCATTTAAGAAACTGATCCCCTGATTCCAACAGACAAATTAACTTGAAAAATGAAAAGGTTGGCCAACCCTGCATTTTCTTACAAACTATTAAAATTTTATAATTTTTTTTAAATTATAAAGATAATTAATGCAACTTACCTCTTATGCTTTCAAAAGTCATATAAAACGTTAACGCCACTCTAGGCGATCTGCTTTTTATACAAATAAAAAAAAAATCAATAAAAAAATGTCTAAACGTAGTTTGGCAAATTCACGATTGAAAACTAAAAATGTCTAGCACAAAAGTTCAATTTCGTTGAAAAAAAACATCTTTTGCAAAAACACAAATAAAATGATAAATTATTAATTGTAAAATTTACTGAGCACGTTGCTGTAAAAATTTTTATCAAAAAAAAAATGTAATGACGAAACCAGAAAAATTGGTTTTGGTTATTTTTAAAATTGCACTTTCACATCATAATTATTACTGCGCACGCGTGCGCTCAGAAAAAAGCCGAGATCAGCAATAAATTTTCGAAAACAATTTGGGATTTTGTTTGTCGAAAACTTATTGCATAAATAGAAAATCAAAATTAATGAATTTATAATAAAATAATTAAAAAAAGAAATAATCGTACAGACCAACTTTGCACAGATAACTTGATAGGATGAAATAATATTCCAAAATGGTTGACGGTGCCACCAGCGATGCCACTTCATGTTTCGCATAATACGCTAGATTTTTTAGACACATTTGTTACGCTACGTTTAGTACAACTATTCTATCAGTTATTACTTATATACCAAGATTTACTTGTACACTAATTCCGATCAAGGTTCTACATCCAATAATAAGACAAAGATGGGCTATAATATACGACAAAACCATCTTACGGTGCACAAGCGAGTAGAATTCTTAATGAAATAACGAATATAGCCTTAAATAATCCCGGCAAATTAAGTTGTCAAAGTTGTGGCGAAAAAATTATTTTTTCATCGGACCACACAACAACAAAATTTCTGCTAGAAAAGTTACGTTATAATCGCGACAGGAGTTTCAGGATTTTTACTGCGTACCTTTGTGAAAATATACAATAAAAGTGGTAATAATGATTATAAAAATCATAATTAATGGTTAATTAGTTCAAACAAATAGTTCGATTGTCCTTATTTTAGATGAATAACACATTTACAATAAATTCATCGTTCAAGTAAAATTAGTGGTAACTGCAGTAAAATATTCGCCGTTTTGTTCATGTGGCATTTACCACAAAACTAGGGAAATTTTTAATTAAAACCGGAGACATTCTTCTGTAGCAAATCTCTTAATTTTTTATTATTATTTTTACTAAGATTAATGTAAATAATATATTTTTGTTATCGCAAGAAAAAATTAAATTTTTGCTTCTTAATTGCATACTCATATCTGGCAATACGTCACTTTGTGCATGACAGCCATGATGGGTGGTCACTGAAGAAGAGAAAATTTCTTTTAAAATAAAAAGCCGTACAAATTCAACTGCTAAATCATACTAATTAATTTCCTTTTTGTTATAAATTTAGTGTTTTCTTATCGTGCTTATTGATAAACTTTGAGTGGTAAAACTATTTTTGCATAAGAATTGGGATAACAAGCATACAACATGACTCAAACACTGCCGATACGGTTCCAGGAGCATTTACAGGTAATTTTTTTTTCTTGTACTTAATCAATAGATTTATTTTTGTTATCCTCCTACTCTTAGATGCACCTAATGTTCATTTATAAACATTTTAAATATTTAGTTGGAAGTGTCCATTCTTTTTCATATCACTTTGGAGATGATGCATATTTTTGTCGATTTTAATGAGTCATGCTATGGTTGAGAAGAGCAATAATTTCTTTTGTTTAAAAATTTTCGTTCCATATAAATTATGTGCCTGTATGTATAAATATATGTACATATGTACATAATTTTATTGGATATTGTTGATTTTACTTTTTATTATTATTATTATTTCAACACATACAGCACACAAGAGTCTGATGACGATGAGTAGTAAAATATAGGTGCTTCTGACGTAATTTGTGAATGTAAACCTTGCTTATTGTATTAAAGAAATGGGGGAGTCATATATATATATATATATATATATATATATATATATATAACAGAACACCGTAACAATTTCGTGACATTCTACTCTGGGGCACTTGCGCGCATATTCCAATTTTAATTTAATTTAATAAAAGCCTGTCGAGCCATAACAATATGTTTATCAATATTTTTCTGTTTTATTATTTATCTCAAAACATACAGTTGAGCTTATCTATCGAGTTTTGCTGTATGTGGCTGGAAATCGAATAAACATGAATGATGATGAAAACCGCCCCAAAAAAAAATTTTGTTTTATCATATGCGTGGGATATGCGATTGGCGAAAGCAAATGTGTTTCTTATCGATTTTTTACTATGTTCAGTTTAACATGGTTAATTACCACTATCCCTTACCTATCGTAATTATAACTTAAATTTTTTTCTTAAATATTCATTATTTAAAAGATTGCATTAAAATTGCATTCACTATAACTATCATGAAGCAAATGTATTCATCTTTTTTTATTTATTTATTATTTGCACACTATTATCATATTCAATCGATATTGAATTCATCCTACCCTCATTGAATTTGTTTAATTTTAAATAATCTGAATAAGTAATATAAACGCGTATGTAGCAAATGTTTTCATTTAAAGCTAAGTAATTTAAACTTTGATAGCTTTTTGTATCTAATGTTTATTTTCTGAAATATGACAAAATTTGTTTATTAAGGTCTGTTATCATTTTAGTATAAAAATATTCATTTTTAGCTAATTAAATGCAAACTGTAATCAGTAGTGTCCAATATTTATGTTCTAAGTGTACTACTTTTTCTTTATAAATAAAGAGAGGTGTTAAACGATAATATTCTTTAAAAAATAAAACTATCTGGTATCTTTTTTATTATTTAATTACATCTTTTTACAGTAAAATTCTCAAAGGCTTATGATAAATACTATGATTTTTCCAAACCAAACCCCGGATGCTTTAGCCGTTGGTGAGACTAACGAATAAAATAATGTCCAGAATATTGACACATTTTCGCATTTTCATTTGAACAAAGCTAAGGGTAGCTTGATGGCATTTATTATCGATATGGCTTTTAGTAGCTTGCAGTTATGAATATGAACTTTTGAGACATTTTGTTCTATGAGTGATCATTACACTTGTCGACATATTCCGTCTTGTCCACCAATGTGTTAATTTACTTATTACTTCTCATTGATTTAAGATCTAACATAATTGTATTCTATTCGTTGTTATTTTTTAAAACCGATTACAATTTTTTTTTTCATTTACATTA
Source organism: Platyura marginata (assembly GCA_026745375.1). Lineage (NCBI taxonomy): Eukaryota > Metazoa > Arthropoda > Insecta > Diptera > Keroplatidae > Platyura > Platyura marginata. The sequence goes on from JANSTT010000008.1 coordinate 194,250, forward strand.
AGACCAATAATACACAGATTTAAGATTTAATACAGTTCTATGTCATGCTTTCTTCTCGCATATATTATTATTTTCAAAGATGTACCTATAAGAATTATGATATGTACTTTATATTTATGTTGTGATATGGTTGTTCATCAACAAGCGGTTCAATAGCGTACTTCCTGCGTATATAATACTTATGTACTATGTATCTAGTATGAAACAAGTTTTGTTACATTAATAATATAATAATAATAATAATAAAGCAACATAAGAGAGAAATTTCTTCATTACACCGTTTGTAATTATTCATTCAAAATTGTCATTCATTTTTATAGGTGCGTAGTGCGTATACCATGTACCTACCATTTATAAACATTTTGTTATGCATTATAAATATAGAATAAAAAATATATGGTGGGAGTTTTTTTAGATTTTATATTTCTAAATTCGGTTAACAAATTAGGGTTTTCCAAACTTCGATTATTCTGTCAGATATTTCTTTGACACGATATGGCCTGCCTATAATTGGAAATAATACAAATAGACGAAATGTTCTATACAGTAAATCGGGAACAGTATGATATTTAGTATTCAATAAAATTGATTATGTATGGATATGTAAATGTAGATGAATTAGGTTATGCAAATGGCAGAAAACTGTCGAATTGGGTAGGTTTTTGTTTCTTGCATTTTCATACATATGCATGTGGGAGGGGTGTGTTTAATCTAGATTGGTTTTGACTAAAGAAGAAAAAAAATATATATAACCAACCATAGAATCTCATAATCATTGCCCTCAGGCAAAACCTATATGTATTTGAACTACATACATAAATACCATTTTTCATCTATACTTCTTCCCTGTAGGCAACTTATTTTCGTTCATTTAACCTAAATTATGGTATTTTGTGTAAATGTGTACATATAATATTTATCTACCTATAAGTAAATACAAACCATTTTTTTTAATACCTGGGAATATTCAGGCAATTATGTTATTATTAATTTTATTTAATTTTTTATTTTTTTTTTAGCTCACAAATGTCGGCATTAACGCGAATTCAATATCATTCAGCACCCTTACTATGGAATCAGATAAATTTATCTGTGTACGGGAAAAAGTTGGTGAAACTGCTCAGGTTGTTATTATTGATATGAATGATAGTAATAATCCAATCCGAAGACCAATCAGTGCTGATTCAGCTATTATGAATCCAGCTAGCAAGGTTATCGCACTTAAAGGTGAGTATAATTCTATGTCCTTAACATATGTCAATAAAATTGGATTCCAAAAAAAAAAAACTATCCCATAAACAATAAAGATAATTTCTATAATAGATAGGTAGTATAGAAAATTCATAAAAATGGACATTTTTAAGGATAATGAAAATATGAATGCAATAGAAAAAAATTAGTTAAATATTAATAAAAATTGCCCCTCATCAGAAAATGTTACAATTTAACGAACTGTAAATAATACTACATAAATAAGTTTTATGTATTCCATTGAAAGATTTCTTGATGATATAAAGACAAAACATTTTTCTTATTTGTCTGTACAAAATATAAAAATAACCATTAGTTATGCTTGTTAAATGATAAATCAATATACGATGAATGAAAATGTTATTTTTCCTGTATGATAAAAGCTGAAAACTGATTCAAAATCACTTTTCCAATTAAGCAATTTATGAATATGATAGTTCATTAAGAACGTCTAAATTAGGTAGGGGAAGGGGTAATATGTTACAATAAGTATCTAATTTTAATTTAAACGATTCCTTTAATTGAAATAACAGAGAAAAATTATTAAAAATAAAGATTTCTTTACTAAACCATAAAGTTTCAAACCCAACAGTTAAATAATCAGTTTTACGTCATCTTCATTTTACATAATAAAAAAAACAATTATTTTAAAACTAGACTTTCTTTTCTATAATTACATTTAATTTTCCAATTTGATATATATTCGCCCCCATTAATTATTATTCATATATGAAAATGTAATTCCATTTAGAAATTTTTGTCCAATTTCTTCACATATGTATAAAGGTATAATGAATATAAGATTGAGAACTGCTTAGATGTTATCAAACAATCGACAATTTTTAGCTATATAAAACGTCGTAATAAGAACTTTATAAGAAAAGTATCTTCCTCATTTAGTTTTCGTCAAAGTACCATTTACCATTTATTCTAGATAATTTAATTTAAGCTAAGCTTTTGAAAATATTATTTGTTTTGTAGCTCAAAAAACTTTGCAAATTTTCAACATTGAAATGAAATCTAAAATGAAGGCACATGCAATGACAGAGGACGTAGTATTTTGGAAATGGATATCACTAAATTCATTGGCCCTAGTAACAGAATCATCTGTGTATCATTGGTCGATGGAAGGTGATTCGACACCAGTAAAAATGTTCGATCGACACAGTTCACTAAGCGGTTGTCAAATCATTAACTATCGAACGGATAATAAACAACAATGGCTTCTGTTGGTTGGTATATCAGCATTACAACATCGTGTTGCCGGTGCTATGCAATTGTATTCGGTTGAACGAAAAGTCTCGCAAGCTATCGAAGGACATGCTGCTTCATTTGCTATCTTTAAAATGGAAGGTAATCCAGAACAATCGGTGCTATTCTGTTTTGCTGTTCGTACACCGCAGGGCGGTAAACTGCATGTTATCGAAGTTGGAACACCGCCGACAGGAAATCAACCATTCACAAAAAAAGCTGTAGACGTTTTCTTTCCGCCAGAAGCCCAAAGTGATTTTCCGGTTGCAATGCAAGTATCCGCCAAATATGATGTTATTTATTTGATTACAAAATACGGATACATTCATTTGTATGATATTGAAACTGGTACGTGCATTTATATGAACCGAATTTCGGCTGATACAATTTTCGTTACTGCTCCACATGAGTCTAGCGGTGGCATTATTGGGGTAAATCGTAAAGGACAAGTTTTATCGGTTACGGTTGAAGAAGATCAAATCATACCGTATATAACAAATGTTCTTATGAATCCCGAATTGGCACTACGTATGGCTGTGCGTAATAATTTATCCGGCGCTGAAGATTTATTTGTACGCAAATTTAATCATCTATTTCAAAGTGGTTCATACACTGATGCCGCTAAAGTGGCTGCACTTGCTCCGAAAGGTATATTACGGACACCGCAGACAATTCAGAAATTTCAACAGGTGCAAACACCAGCTGGTGCATCATCGCCGCCGTTGCTACAATATTTTGGCATTTTGCTCGATCAAGGAAAGCTAAACAAATACGAATCTTTGGAATTATGTCGTCCAGTTTTACTACAAGGACGAAAACAATTATGTGAGAAATGGTTGAAAGAAGAGAAATTGGAATGTAGCGAAGAGTTGGGGGATTTAATAAAACCAACCGATCTTACATTGGCTCTATCAATATATCTAAGAGCCAATGTGCCAAATAAAGTAATTCAGTGCTTTGCAGAAACTGGCCAATTCCCTAAAATCGTTCTCTACGCAAAGAAAGTTAACTACACACCCGACTATATTTATCTTTTACGTTCGGTTATGCGAACAAATCCAGAGCAGGGGGCTGGATTTGCAGCCATGCTTGTTGCTGACGAAGAACCATTGGCTGATATTAATCAAATTGTTGACATTTTTATGGAACAAAATATGGTGCAGCAATGTACAGCGTTTTTATTGGACGCATTAAAACATAATCGTCCGAATGAGGGTCCTCTACAAACTCGTTTGCTTGAAATGAATTTAATGTCGGCACCACAGGTAGCTGATGCTATTCTTGGCAATGCAATGTTTACACACTACGATCGGGCTAATATTGCTCAATTGTGTGAGAAAGCTGGTCTTCTTCAACGTGCTTTGGAGCATTACACAGATCTGTATGATATTAAACGGGCAGTTGTTCATACACAGTTATTAAATGCCGATTGGTTGGTTGGATTTTTTGGTACACTTTCCGTAGAAGATTCCTTGGAATGTTTGAAGGCAATGCTAACAGCTAACATCCGTCAAAATCTACAAATTTGTGTACAAATTGCTACAAAATATCACGAACAATTGACAACAAAATCATTGATTGATTTATTTGAGAATTTCAAGAGCTACGAAGGATTATTCTACTTCTTGGGATCAATTGTGAATTTTAGTCAGGATTCCGAAGTTCATTTTAAATATATTCAAGCTGCATGTAAAACCACCCAAATTAAAGAAGTTGAACGTATTTGTCGTGAGTCTAATTGCTATAACCCCGAACGCGTCAAAAATTTTCTAAAAGAAGCGAAGTTAACCGATCAACTACCATTAATCATAGTGTGTGATCGTTTTGATTTCGTTCATGATCTTGTTTTGTATTTGTATCGTAACAATTTACAAAAATATATTGAAATCTATGTGCAAAAGGTAAATCCATCACGTCTACCAGTTGTTGTTGGAGGATTATTAGATGTTGATTGTTCCGAGGATATCATCAAAAATCTAATTCTTGTTGTTAAAGGGCAATTTTCAACCGATGAACTTGTTGAAGAAGTCGAGAAACGTAATCGCCTCAAACTTCTATTGCCCTGGCTTGAATCTCGTGTCCATGAAGGATGTGTGGAACCGGCAACTCATAATGCATTGGCCAAAATTTATATTGACTCAAACAATAATCCTGAACGTTTCCTAAAGGAAAATCAGTTTTATGATAGCCGTGTTGTTGGTAAATATTGCGAGAAACGTGATCCACATTTAGCTTGTGTTGCATATGAACGTGGTCAATGTGATCGTGAGCTAATAGCTGTATGCAATGAGAATTCGCTGTTCAAATCAGAAGCAAGATATTTAGTGCGCCGTCGTGATATTGAACTTTGGGCCGAAGTTCTATCTGAAAGTAATCCATTTAAACGTCAATTAATCGATCAAGTTGTCCAAACAGCATTATCCGAAACTCAAGATCCTGACGATATCTCGGTCACAGTGAAAGCGTTCATGACAGCTGATTTACCTAATGAATTGATCGAACTGTTAGAAAAAATTGTTTTGGACTCATCTGTATTTTCTGATCATCGTAATTTACAGAATTTGCTTATTTTGACAGCAATAAAAGCTGATCGTACTCGTGTAATGGACTATATCAATCGTCTGGATAACTATGATGCACCGGATATTGCAAACATTGCAATCAGCAATCAATTATATGAGGAAGCATTTGCTATATTCAAAAAGTTTGATGTCAATACATCAGCTATTCAAGTACTCATTGAGCAAGTAAATAATTTGGAACGCGCGAATGAGTTTGCCGAGCGCTGCAATGAACCAGCTGTTTGGTCACAATTGGCTAAAGCACAGCTACAGCAGGGATTAGTGAAAGAGGCAATTGATAGCTATATAAAAGCTGATGATCCAAGTGCTTATATGGATGTCGTTGAAACAGCAAGTACACTTGCACAATGGGATGATTTGGTACGTTATTTACAAATGGCCCGAAAGAAGGCACGCGAAAGTTACATTGAAAGTGAATTAATTTATGCATATGCTCGTACTGGTCGATTGGCCGATTTGGAAGAGTTTATTTCGGGGCCTAATCATGCCGATATTCAAAAGATCGGTGATCGATGCTTTACCGATCGTATGTATGATGCTGCAAAACTTCTCTACAATAATGTTAGCAATTTTGCACGTTTGGCAATTACGTTGGTTCATCTGAAGGAATTCCAAGGGGCTGTAGACAGTGCCCGCAAAGCAAATTCCACTCGAACATGGAAAGAAGTATGTTTCGCTTGTGTGGATGCCCAAGAATTTCGTTTAGCACAAATGTGTGGTTTACATATAGTCGTTCATGCTGATGAATTGGAAGATCTTATTAATTACTATCAAGATCGTGGGCATTTTGAGGAATTAATTGCATTGCTCGAAGCAGCTCTGGGATTAGAACGTGCTCATATGGGAATGTTCACCGAATTGGCAATTCTCTATTCAAAATATAAACCATCAAAAATGCGAGAACATTTAGAACTATTTTGGTCTCGTGTAAATATTCCGAAAGTTTTGCGTGCCGCCGAATATGCGCATCTTTGGTCCGAACTAGTATTTCTATACGATAAATATGAAGAGTATGATAATGCTGTTTTGGCAATGATAGCACATCCAACTGAAGCATGGCGAGAGGGACATTTCAAAGATATCATAACAAAAGTTGCCAATATAGAGCTATACTACAAAGCTATACAATTTTATTTGGATTATAAACCATTACTACTCAACGATATGTTATTGGTTTTGGCACCACGCATGGATCATACACGTGCTGTGAATTTCTTTACAAAAACTGGACATCTTCAATTAGTTAAACCATATTTGCGTTCAGTTCAAACATTAAATAATAAAGCGATTAATGAGGCTCTCAATGAATTATTGATTGACGAAGAAGATTATCAAGGATTGCGAACATCAATTGATGCATTCGATAATTTCGACAACATTGCATTAGCACAAAAATTGGAAAAACATGAATTGACTGAGTTTAGACGAATTGCTGCCTATTTATATAAAGGTAAGTAACATAATTGTAATATTAATTTATTGCGGTTCCACTTATATTAATGATGCGGTCTATAGGTAACAATCGTTGGAAGCAAAGTGTTGAGCTATGCAAAAAAGATCGACTTTTCAAAGATGCCATGGAATATGCAGCTGAATCTGGTAAGCAAGAAATTGCAGAAGAATTACTGGCCTGGTTTTTGGAACGAGAAGCATTTGATTGTTTTGCTGCATGTTTATTCCAGGTAATATATGAAATTTACTTGCACCCTTCAACAACAAAAAAAACGCCAATACTCATATTAAACATTTATTTTTAGTGCTACGACTTATTACGACCTGATGTTATACTTGAGCTGGCTTGGCGACATAATATTATGGACTTTGCTATGCCATATTTGATTCAAGTAAATTTATTGAAAGAGATTTTTAACCAAATTGTTATATTTAATTTTAATTTTAGGTAACCCGCGAATACACATCTAAAGTAGATAAATTAGAAGCCAGCGATGCGCAACGACAACAAGAAGGCGAACAAACCGAACACAAACCAATGATAATTCCAGAACCGCAATTAATGATTACAGCGGGTCCCATGGGAATGTCACCACAGTATTCTCAAGGATATGCACCTGGATATGCACCACAAATGCAATATCAAGGCTATGGAATGTAGGGTGGTGTTTTTTTCTCAGCATTTAGTTAAAACTAATATCGGTAAGTTAAGATTTAGTTAAACAACGAGACAAATTTATTTAGACCAGTGAATTATCTTTGAACGTAATTTGAAGAAATGTTCCTAGATAATAAATGGGAGTGAGGAGAATATTTTAATATTTAAAAGTTATCATCTTAAGAATTTTCAATTATGTACTAACAAATGGCGGAGTTAGTCGTTTCCTTCTATTTTTTCGCTATATTTTTGTCGCAATTGTGGTCTGATTAGAGGAAACATCTTTTGCTAATCGTGGCCCTATTTTTTTTTTTTGATGAGTGGTCCCTTTTATGTATCAAAAAGCAAAAAATTAAAAATTCTGTAAAAATACAATGTCAAATTTTCGAAAATTATGATTCGCATAGTCATCCATTGTTACAGAGAATTTTAAAATTCAAGTCTGTTCTGTACTGGCTCCAATGGAACTAGCTTTTCTATTTACAGAATCATTAGCTCAATGATAATAAACTGCTCAAATCTCTGTCCAAACTATACATGAAGCACTTCAAAGCCCGGTCATTAGTCACTATCACCTATTAGTTTCATTAAATTTGATAAAATGTATAACAGTTTTTATCTTCGGATGAGGCACTCCCACAAAACTAGTTTCTATTTTACAGAGCCTATATATCTATTTATATTTTCCCCAAAAACTCTCTGAAGTTAAAAAAATTCAACATTGTAATGTCTGCGAGAAATTCAAAATACATCAATCAGCAAAAAGTCACTAAGTTAATCATCAATGCATACGGTTGGGGACCAATGAGTTAGACAGATCAGTTTGTGAATTTAAATTCAAAATTACCATCCACTTCAAAAATATATTTTAATTTTTTATTTTTCAGTAAAACCTAAAGACTAAGGATTCAAAAAATAAAATCTATATAACAAATAATGTGTTAAAATGTTATTTAAAATCCAAAACTCTGCGCCACAAAATCATCACTCAAACGTAAATTCTTCTGAGAAACACATCTACTTTTTTTTAAATTATTATTATTATTATTTAAATAAAACTATTATTAATAATGTGCTTTTTAGCGTAAACTGTAATATAACTTTTTTTTATATTTAATAATTAAAAAAAATCAATTTTAAGATAACGAAAAAAAGGAACATTCACATAATAAACCACACATTTTAAACAATCATGAATCCATTGTGTGTTTTAAATTTAAGTTTCAATTTTGTTTTTCTTTTTAATTTATCTGTGTTTGTATTCAAAAGTTTCCACTCTTAATTTATGTTTGTGTGCAAAACAAAAGAACACAATCAAACTCCATTATTATAATGGAGGATAACAATACTGTTCTCGAACAAAAATCTATAAAATTTGTTATTGCATCTAGTATTGTTGACTTTTTTTATTAATTATTAATATTAAAAATGTATATCTGTAATCAAGTTGACTTCTCTCAATACAGTATAATAATGGTAGAGTTATTCAGAAAAACATTAACAAAAAAAAAAACGTATGAGAAAATAACTTCAATGTACATAATTATATCTGTCTTACTTTATGGCAAATAAAATATAAAAATTATATATTTAGCAATGATAAAAATCACAACAAATTTAAATTATTAATTAAAGAAAAAAAAATATATTAAAAATAAAAAAAAAACTAATTAAATAAAGAAAATATGGATTATTTTATTCATAGATGTATAACAATAGGACTATGTATTATAATAATTAAATATAATTATATTGGTAAAAGAAAATTAAAATAACTAAATACAAGCTATAAAGACAAAAATGAAAAAAAAAAAAAAAATATTAACATTATAAAAAGAAAAAAAAATTAAATTAAATAACAAGAAATAGTATTCCTGCAATTTAATTCAAATGAAAACAATGTAAAGTGTAGTCTAACACCATTAAATTGTAAATGAAAAATTAAATAATTTGAATTAATTTTTTGTCAAATTAACAATGGTTATTTGCATTGTTCACGGTATCAAACAACTACCTCATTAATCTACAGGCTATCTATAACCTTTGCCCTGCAAATGGACAATTTTCATATTTTTACTTTTTTTTAAAGTCAAATGATTCCGGAAATATATTCTAATCGTTGATCTCTTTGGTCTGTAGTTAACTGAGGCAAGTGCATCCAGTTCATTAACATACATTTATAAATTATTTGATAAACGTTGCATGGTTTTTTGACGATAAACATAATTTATTTTATTTATTATTATTTGTTAAGTATAAATTAGAATTTTTTAACTATATCCCATTGCTATAACAATTTATTGAAATTTACTATATCCAAACGAGTTTTTTTTATGTCTTCTCGATTAAAACACCAAAAAACAATAATAATAACAGTAGCAGTTTAATCGAAGATTTATAAAAACTAATCGATATATCGTCAAGAAATATTATAACAATCGTTTGCAGCGATTGAAAAAATTTCAATTTAATATTATTTCAAAAGAAAGGATATTAAATAAATGGACTCTGATCATTTATCAGATTATTGGAGCCGTTAAATGCATGTACACATTGTGATCACTTACTTATTTATTGACTTTGCTTTGTGGCCTGTTTGAATTTTAATTTTGCAGTAAAACAAAAAAATCAATAAATAATATTTTTTTCTTTTTTTTTTCAAAATTAATATTAGCATTCCTTTTGTATGTAGTTTTAAAGTAATTTTTCCTTTTTTTTCTACTTTATATTTATAAAAAGCAAATTTAAAAATTAAATGAAAATTTTTAATTTCTTATGATAATTAGATTTGAATATAGAAATTAGTCAGTGCGTTCATTGATTTTCAATTTTATAAATATATTATATTTTTGCGTTATCGAATATATTTAAAATAAATTTATTGGCCTGTGTTTTTTTCTTTATTTTTAATAAATGATCTTTTTAAAGAGAGAACTACTAATCAGTGTTGATAACACGATATTGATGGACAGTATTTGGGTACTTATATAAAACAATCAAAAACTCTTGCCAAATCCAATTACACAATACAACAGTAATAGTATTTGCGGTACATTGAATTAATTACAGATTGGGGATAAGAATTATTTCAATTTATATATACTTCTCTAAATGTGCAAATTATACAGACGTCGATGTTTAATTTTTAAAAAAAGCCGTTACAATAGTTTTTTGAACGAGTTTTTAACGAACGAACGAGTCAAAAAATTTCTACTTTAATTTAAAGTACGTTTTTTTGACGACTTATTTTGTAATTTAAAAAAGTTTTCAATACAAAAATATCAATTAAAAAGATGGGATATTTGGCTAAAAAATATCCTCGGGTACCAACGAATCTGAAAAATATCGAACTACCACAGCACTAAAGAATATGTGGGGTGAATTTTAGTAGTTTCGTGCATTTCTATGTAACAGTCATTTATCGTGGAATGTAGTTGTAGAGTGAGCAGTCGGTAAGGTAGTTTCACAAGAATTTTAACATTTTCAGACTACGTTCAATTCATTATAGGTTTGAAATTAAAACAACATAGAAACCTTTGAATATAGAGAATAAGGCAGAGTAAATAGCATGTAGGTGATGTAGGTACACAACTAGGTGAACCAGCTGGTATTGCCTGATGTACGCCAATCGATTGTTTTTTGCGTTAATTATAAAATAAAATCGGTTATTTATAATGTATGTAAATAAATAATAAAGAGACACATTATATGTGATATAAGTATAGTAATGGGAATATGGAAAAATGGCAAATAACGTGACAGTGTTCTACTTGACGTCGTCGTCATTTTGCGTCAGTTATTTCGATTTACTCCATTAACCCCATTTACCCATACAAACTGTCACCCATACAAACTGTCACTGATAGATTTCGTGAATAGTAGTGAAAAGTTTAGCGTTCCTTTTTCAAAGTTTTTTGTTGTTAGTGTTTTATGTAAATTGTGAACACAACAAAATTAAATATTAATAAAATATTGTATCCAAGTGCTCAAAACGTATTCCTCAATAGTAACAATAAGTAACAGGTTTAAATGAATAGGTATAAAATGTTCTTAAAACATTTTCACTTATTTCAAACAGTCGATTGTATAAAAAATAGGACACATTTATGAAGCTTTTCTATAAATTTTCTACAGTTTTCAAATGATTTGTATTATGAGCATGTAATCGATTGTTTTTAAGTGGATAAATTTTATCTATTTTATTGATAATGTATTATATATTATAAAAACCACACTATAGTATGACCGAACGAACTCCTGCTGTGCCTGCACCTGATTCAATGGAAGTTGAAAATGATGATATGAATATATCGGACGATGAAGAAGGTAACAACCTATTTAAGATAATTGTATTGTCTATATTTAAAGCTGAATTTTATTACTAGGAGGCACTAGAATTGGTGACATTTATATACCGCCGCCAATGAAGCCATATTGTTCCAGTGAAAGTGTTGGTCCACGGCTGATAATAACAAAAATTTTAAACAAAGATTTTAAAAGCTATGCCGGTGAAGTATGGCTTGGCCCCTTCTTTCATGTATTTTATTCTCTGATTTAATTACTTAAAACAAAATTACATAAAATATTTTCAGCGCTTTCAAGCAATTATTGGACCAAATGGAAGTGGAAAAAGTAACGTTATTGATTCAATGCTTTTCGTGTTTGGCTATAGGGCAAATAAAATTCGCTGCAAAAAACTATCTGTTCTTATTCATAACTCAGCCAGTTTTAATAAGAATTCCAGTTGTCGTGTAACCGTTCATTTTGCACAAATCATTGATAAACCAAATGATAAGTACGATGTGGTGCCAAATAGTGAATTTCATATATCCCGAACAGCGTTTAAAGATAATTCCTCATTTTATATGATAAACGAAAAAAGAGTTCATTTCAAAGATGTGGCAAAATTGTTGAAACAACACAATATCGATTTAAATCATAATCGTTTTTTAATTTTGCAAGTAAGACTGTTGGTTTAGGAGAAAAAAACAAATGGTCTCAAATCTTTCCTATATATTTATAGGGAGAAGTGGAATCAATTTCTACAATGAAACCAAAGGGACATTCAGAAGGAGAATGCGGACATTTAGAATACTTGGAAGATATTATTGGCACGGAAAGATATAAGGTTTCGTCTGGGTCTCTTAATTATAAATTCTTATAATCATTTAACCGCACCATTTTTTTTCATCTTTAGGAACCACTTCTAAAGATTAATAATCGTGTAGATTCTTTAACAGAAGAACGTACCGTAAAACATAATCGATGCAAAATGGCTGAACGAGAAATGAACGATCTCAAGGAACCAATGGAAAAGGCTGTTGAATATTTAAAATTGGAAAACAGTTTGACTCGTACAATAAATTTGCAAATTCAAAAATATTTAAGTGACCAAAATTATGCACTCAAAACATTGGAAGTCGATCATAACAAAATGAAAACTGAAATGAAGGAACATGATGACAAATATGAAGAGATAAAAAAGATTCGTCTTGATAAAGAAGCAATAATTAAAGATGAAATTTCGTAAGTTTTTTTTTCTTTGGTGAATGAGATTAATAATTTTTTTTTTAAATTTTATCTATTTAGTAACTATGAACAATTATTGAAAAAACAAGATGAGGATGAACAAGAATTGAAGAATATATTTACCAAATACAATGAAATACATGCATCAATGGATGCAACAAATAAGCGAAGAAAACAAATAAAAAATCAACTTAAGAAAGAAGAGGAGAATTTAGAATCTTTAAAAAAGGTAATTTAGTTGTTGAGAGAACAACAAATCTCATGTATCTAATAGTGCAATAAATCGATTTAGATTCCTGATAAAAATATCGCCGAAATAGCAGATAGCGAAAAAAAAATAGAAAAACTAACAACACAAAAATTGGCGCTTGAAGAGAAATTGCAAGAAAATTTAGAATCCCTTCAATCGGAAATACAACCATTAATTGAGAAAAAAGAAGCACTCGAAACGAAACTAATGGACTTACAAACGAACGTCGATGAAAGTAAAGCTGCTCTTACATTGGCCGAATCAGAATTGAAAATTTGTCAACACAATGAAACAACTGAAAAACGAAAATATGAAACAATGAAAAATTCGTATAATGATTCGATGGATTCACTTCAGGAAAAACAATCGAAACTACAAGAATTAGAGAACACTGTACCACAAATGAAGCAAACCATTGCTGAACATCAACGAAACTTATTGGAATATAAACGACAGGAACAGAATTTAACACAAAAATTAAGAGTTTATCGTACAGATGTAAATATTTGTTATTGAAAAGTATTTTATGTGTGCTAACTGTTATTCTTCAGATTGATGAACGAGTAAATGCAATGAATGCAATGCGATCTAATAACAAAGTACTGGACGTTTTGATGAGGGAGAAAATGAATGGAAATATTCCCGGAATCTTAGGTCGACTGGTGAGTAAGACTTATTTATATTTTTAAGCATTCAACAACTTCTTAAATTACTTAAATAATTGTCCTTAAAGTCCTACGCCAGGTATATTGTCTGGTAGAGAACTATAAAGAGAATCAGTTAATATCATAAAACTATAAATGTTCTGTTGAAACTATTTCGGAGTCTTATAATTAATTCATTATCATTTATCATTTAATTTTAGGGAGACTTAGGAGGAATTGATGCAAAATACGACGTTGCTATTTCAACTTGTTGCGGTAGATTAGACAACATTGTTGTGGACACTGTTAACACAGCACAGGCATGCATTGAATATCTTAAGAGAACTGATTCTGGACGTGGAACATTTATTGCTTTGGAAAAAATTTCTCATCTATCTCAACAGGCATCCCAAAAAATATCCACGCCAGAGAATGCTCCCCGATTGTTCGATCTCATTCGTGTCGAAGATAATCGTGTTCTACCAGCATTTTATTTTGCCCTTCGTAATACACTTGTGGCACAAGATCTTGATCAAGGTACACGAATATCTTATGGTGCCATTCGGTATCGTGTCGTTTCACTGAAGGGAGAAGTAATTGAAATATCTGGTACAATGTCTGGTGGTGGTCGATCTCAGCTACGTGGCCGAATGAGTCAAACGGTAACAACGAAAACATCCAGAAACAGTAATGCATTATTTTCTACAGCTGATTTGGAAGTGTTACAAGTGCAAGCACAAGAAACACAGTCGGAAATAAATTTTATACAACAAAAACAAAGTGAACTGGAGCACGAAATTGAACAGTTGAATCAATCGCTTAAACTAAAAGAAACCGAAATGAAACGTATGACACTGGATTGTAAAAGTCTTAGTGAGCAGTTACCACGCATCAATGAACAATTGATACGGCAAAAACAAAAAATGGAACAAACTCTATCAGATCCAGAGAAAGTTCGTCAATTGCAAGAGGATATTACAGGGAAACAAAAATTGTTTGATAAATCCCAAGCGGCTGCCGAAAAAATATCCAATCAAGTGAAGGATTTTCAAATGAAAATTACCGACATCACCGCTGAAAAGGTTAACTCCGTCAAAAAGAAAATAACCGACCTTACAAAGCAAATCACGAAATTGTCAAAAAATGTGTCTCAGTTAAATGTGGAAATTACCACATCGAAAAGAAATGTCAAAAAGTCTGAAGATAAAATTGAGAATATGACCAAAGAAATTAAGGCGGCTGAAGAATCAATGATTAAAGGTAACGTAGAAAGGGAACAGGCGGACAATGAAGCGGTAATGCTAAAAGAGCAAATAACAAAATTAAAGGAGGAAATCAGTAAAGCTCAATCGGGTTCGTCGGAAAAGCGAAAGGAAATTGTTGCATTGCAAAAAGAGGAAAGTGCCGGTAAATTAAAGAGATTAGAAATTGAGCAAAAGTTACAGGGTGTCGAAAAGAAAATCTCCGATTTGAAAAATCATTTGCCACATTGGAGAAATAAATTGAAACCATTGAAGTTACATGAAATTCCAAATGAAACCGAACAGGAACCATTAAAAACATATACTGAAGAAGAGTTGAACACATACAAACTTCAAGATTTAGAATACAAAGTGTCCGTTCACGAAGAAAAACTAAAATCTCAAACACCAAACTTAAATGTCATTGCTGAATACTTAAAAAAACGTGAAATCTATTTGGATCGTGTTCAAGTTCTTGAAGAGATCACCAATAAACGTAATGAAATGCGACAATTGTACGATGATGTTCGGAAAAAACGACATACTGAATTTATGCAGGGATTCAATATAATTACGAAAAAACTCAAGGAAATGTATCAAATGATTACGTTGGGTGGTGATGCCGAACTTGAATTGGTCGATTCAATGGATCCATTCAGTGAAGGTGTGGCATTTAGTGTTCGACCGCCAAAAAAATCATGGAAAAATATCTCTAATTTGTCTGGTGGCGAAAAAACTCTGTCCTCATTAGCATTGGTATTTGCGTTGCATTACTACAAACCATCACCGCTTTATTTTATGGATGAAATTGATGCTGCGCTAGATTTTAAGAATGTATCAATTGTAGCCAACTATATTAAGGTCAGTATAGCGATTTCATATTTACCAATTCAATCGTTTTTTGAAACTTATTTCTGTAAAATTTAACTATAATAATGCGGACCCTTTCGAAATCTCATTATTATTACGTATGGAAAGCAAAAACTTTAGCAACATCGCTTTCGATATGTCTTGTATATTTGTCAAAACGTTAAATATTAAGAGTAATCTTTAATATTCTTAAGTTACAAGTTTAACTTACAATTTTATTCGATTCCTCCCAAAAAAATACTTTCGACGGTTCTGTCGACACAAAAATACTTTTAATGTTCTATATGGACATAGTTCATAGTCAGTCTTACTACGTTTCGAAGTCGAAATCTATACTAGGAAATTACTCCTTTCAAAACGATTTCACTTTCGTTACGTATTTCATGCCTGTTTTAATTTTTTTTTCTTTACAGGCACGCACAAAGAATGCCCAATTCATTATCATTTCTCTCCGATCAAATATGTTTGAATTGGCTGATTGTCTAACTGGCATATACAAAGTAAACGACTGTACAATGTCATTAACAATATTAAATGAAGTTCCCGATTCATTGTTCATTTCCAATACTAATTCCCAGGAGTTTGACGATCTTCTCGAGAAAGAAGCTAATTTGCCAGCGACGGCTGCAGAAATAAATTCCTCAAAAGGAATCGAGATTGAAATTGATGGAATATCTCCAGCTGCTAACGATTCTTTCCCGAATATTGATATATCTGTAGTCAGCGAAGTTGTGTCAAATGTTGAGATGGTACCGAATGGTGACAATATTTCGGTGAATGATTCCGCAATTGAATCTGATATTTTAAGTGTTTCCTTTACGAATGGTGAACAAATTGATGGAAATTAGAAGAAAATGTCTTTATGTTAAAATTTGTTCCTTATTATAAATTTCTGCATAAATGTAAAGAAATCAACTTTATTTAACATTAAATTTATATTTTTTCATTTCAAAATAGTTGTTTTTTTATTAATAGTCTTGTACGAGACAAAATTATAAATGGTACACGTAGCGCCATCTCTTGATCATAAAACAAAGTTTTTAACCAATTTCAAAATTTAACCATTTATACAAAGAGATTAGGATACATTATGATTATGTAGATATTAAAATGAACTGATGTTGGTATTATGAATTAAACATTATAACTGGGAATGTCAAACGTATCCGGTGGAAATGGAAAAAATTATATCAAAAAAAAATTGTAAAAAATTTAGACGAGGAAACGATAAATTTAATTAAAAGAAATAATTTTTCCGCTGTATGTTAAATAAAAAAAAAACGTTAAATACTACAATAAACCTATTCTCTATTTAAAGTAAAAAAATATTTTACAAAAAAAAAAAAACAAATAATTTATAATTACTATATGTACATCAAAACGATAGCCCTTCAGTTAAATTCATTTTTTTTTTTTTTAAATTATTTACTCAAAATAGTCAATAAATAAGAAAAAAAAATTAAATCTGATTTGACTAAAATCTTATATCTTACCATTTATATTTTATACAATAATATGTAATGTTTGTATCACTAAATTCAAGCTTTTTGAGCTATCATGACAAAAAATATATATTAGGTACGAGCTATTTATAAATTACTAGAGGATAGTTTGTTAAATAGTACAATTTCATTATGTTATCCTTAATTATTCCTATAAAAAGTTTGTTTAATACTTTAACATTTAACTAAACACTGTGCGACGAAATTTTAAAAGATCTTCACGTTTTTTTATGTGAAGAGTTGCTTATCATAATTAATGACAGACGTAGCGTGAACATTTTTTAATAAATAACTTAACTAATTTTTAATAAAAACTTTAATTAAATTGATGGAAAAAAACTGAAAAAAGGGGGGAACATAAAAGGACATAATTTTGAACTATCTTAATTATCGCGACATTTTTTAGATAAAAGGTTAACCAAATAAAATTTAAATTTAACTAAGTTCAGGAGTCATTCTTTATACTCTCATACTCATAATATTTTTCCAAATTAGTTTATTTGAAGTATTAGTTTTAAGTCAAATTGATCAAAATTTTCATGTTACGCCCATAATTGATCCGAGCCTGACCTGATATTTTAATAAGATAATTTATATTGACTGTTTTCCATTATTCATAGATCAAAAACTTGCACTAGGTAATTATGGTTTTTGTTTTCTTTAGAAGATAATTGTTCTTTAATCTGTTTTTTGGTTGTGTTGTAGCTTTGAAAAACTTCTCGAAATATCGGCAACCAACAAACACTTCATTCATTTGCAAGTGTTTTGTCTTAGAAAAAACACCAATATAATTTTAGAGGTTACTCTCATCTCTTCTACAAGAAACTTTCTTAAGAAAATTTGTTTTTTTTTTCATTTATCTACAAAACCAATTGGATCACATAGAAAGAATCCAAATTGACATCAATGAAAATTGGACGTTATGCATATTTTTTGATAAAAATATTAAAACGTCTGTAAATTATTTTATGAGAATCAACATGTTTGTACATACCATAGACATGTTGAATTTTTATCTTGTAGAATGTAGAACGTTGATAGATAAATTTTAAATTCCTATTTTCTATAAATGGCCTGTTTTTTTTTGTGTCTATCCTATATCTATAAATATAAAGTAATTACATTTTTATCATACACAATTATACAAAAATCTACTATTAACACATTCAAATCAATTGCAATTCTTTACCAAATACACGCCGATCTATATAGGTACTTTTCTATATAATTAATATGTATGTAGGTATTGTAGGTATGTGAAGATTATTATTAATTATTATACTACAGTTTCGTATATCAGTATTGCGGTCGATTTGCATTTCCATAATATGGTCGATCTGGTAATTTTGGTGGAGCATTTGTTGCTACTGGTCGACTAAAAAAATTTAAAAAAAATTATAATAAAAAAGTTATTAAAATACATCGAAATAATTTTAATACACATAAACCACACAATAGCATTGCTACACTTCATATT
Organism: Platyura marginata; assembly: GCA_026745375.1. Lineage (NCBI taxonomy): Eukaryota > Metazoa > Arthropoda > Insecta > Diptera > Keroplatidae > Platyura > Platyura marginata. The sequence continues at coordinate 212,957 of JANSTT010000008.1, forward strand.
TTGTTAGTGTAATTAATTTTTTCTCTAAGCAATTTTTTTTAAAAAAACAAAAACCATGCGTGCGTTATACCTGAATTAAATATTAAAGTTTACACAGGTGGTTTTGATTTTTATTAACGTCAAATTTTTTCAACATTCTCAATCTCATAAGAAATTGTGGTTCTATAAAAGTTTGAGGTTAATTAATCATTTTAAATTTACACTTACATACATATATGTACATACATATGTTCTCAACGATTAACGTTGTAACATTTCTAATTATAGCTTAGAAAAATACTTACCAATACTTTCAATAATTTAATAAATATTTTTGATCAACTAGATAATATAATAATATTGTCCTTATTCACGTAAAATTACGTATACAACTTTTAGCAGGCTTAAATATTTTGACTTTGGACTTTAGAAGCCTGACAATATCCTATTAAATGTTTCATTCATTGGCATACAGTAGTGTCCTCAATATAGAAAAAATATTGTTAAATTAATTTGGTCACAATTTTGCGCATACATTTGCAAAGAATATTAAAGACACTTATATGTAGATAACTTTAAAATATTTAGAATTGTTATGTTGAGAATAAATGTACCAGATTTTACTAAAAAATGGCGACCGCTGACGTCAAAATACGCTAGCTATCAAAACTAGATTGAATTTCTCTTCTTTTTATATTAAAATTTTCTTCACACAGAATACACTGGGATTGATTTACTGTTCTTTCAATTGGATTTTTTTTTTAATTGATTGCAATTTACTTAGCATGAAAGATTGTATGGGGGGCATATATGCCTGCAACACAACAATCAAGATACAAAAAAAGTATCCATCAGTTAACCAAAAATTACCAGTTTGTGGAAGGGGATGTCGACCATCATTTCTATAATTTTATTATCCCTTTAATACATTTGTTAGATATACCAATTTGAACAATTTCACTTCGGCGTCACTGCTGAAAATGCACAGCTATTAGGGTGTATAATGGTCCATAAGTTAATGAATTTAAAAAAAAGGAAATATTTAAATTGTGTTCTTTTCTTATTTGCTACTTATCTTATGTATGTTCTAAATGCTGCACAAAGGTCAGAGTTCTTCATTTTAGTTGCAGCTTGCCCATTCATTGACGATTAAAACACGAGTTTCTGATTTTTGTGTAATCCACAATCGTCCTGACGAACTACATAGTTAAAAATTTAATTATAGATAATTTGTGTTTCTTGTCTCTCACATATCTTTTTTATCATCCCTCTTTTCATTTTTCTATTGTAGTTTGGCCGCTTTATCTCATTTATACTTTTTATTTCATTATTTTACTATTTTCTCGTTTTTATTCGTACTTTTTTGCGAAGTACACATAGGCAGGTATGTGGATCTTGAAAATGTTGTGGATTTCGCCAATTCAGAAAATGAACTTTCATTATACACAAAATAATTATCAATATTAATTATAACAATAAAATTATTAATTAGACATAAATTAAATTGAATAAAACACACAATTTTCAATTAAATTTCATTATCTTGCGATTAATGTTTTTGTTTTTAATATTTGTATACATTACTTTAATATTTTTTTTTTGTTTATTTTAAATTTAATAATTAATCAAATTAAAAATAATCATCATAATAATAATAATAATAAGAGTGTCATATAATCAAAAATACAGTCTAAATTTAATACAATTTTTTTTCTTTTTTTTTATAATTACAAATATTACTAAACTTTCAACTAATAAAGTTGTGTTTTTGTGTAATTGGTGGAGTCCAGTGTTTTCATGTATATAATACACACATAATTCGATAACATAATTAATAAATTTCTTTTTTTTTATGCATTAAGACTATATACACATAGATAAATAAAATATTGTGTAGCTATATTATAAAGGCTACCCGAACAATTATGAATCTTCAATTCTGTTGTATCTCTCTTCTATATTGATTGTAAATTACTATAATTGATCCTTAAACATGCGATGAAAAATGGGATAAGTATAATGTTGATCCGGTTTGCTTGGTGGCAATATGTTGTTGAGTAAAGATTTTATATGTCATCGTCCCAATTTATCGTGTAAACGAATATTTTGACATAGTATGAATATATATAGGCAGTGTTTTGGTTAATATAATTAATGATAGTAATAGATGGTAGGTGTAAAATAAAAACACACAACTCTTAGTATAAATTTTACCATAAGAGAGGTATATATAGGTACGATAAATTGGCTTTTTTTTTGTGGTAATTTTTGTTGTATGATAGGAATTGTTACAATCAATTATTCCATAGAGTGTTTTCACACGAGCCATGGCTTCAGACTTAGTTACAATCAATTTTTGACTCAAGCCGATCCTCACTATTTTTACATCATACATTATGAAGATCTGCGGTAAATTTCCCCCCCAGACTCACGTAAAAGCGCTCATGGATTGAATCATGTGATATTATGGTAATATGTATGTAATTAGGCTTTTTATCTCGAAATATTTTGGCCATATATTTGAGAGTAATTTTTTAAAATATGTTGTGAAAAACAAAATGATCAAATTATGTATCCCATTTAATATGCAAATTTTCTTAGACTGGAATGTTAATAATTCCCGACAATGTGGACTCTTTAAATCTTCAATATTGAAATAATTGTGTCTAATTTATTATCTCTCAATTACTCAATGTATTTAATATAGAATGAAGTTTTGCGTTAAAATAAGAAATGCCAGAAATATCTAACTGGCGAAAATTATCAGCCCATATGAATTAGAGTGGTATATAAAGAGAAAATGATTACATGTCATATGTACATGTACATAATTAGTTTGGATGTTCTTAAATCTATCACACGTTTTGGACGATAGACTATTCCACTATTCAATCATCATCTACTTTTAATGTACAACATATAGGTAAATTTGAGGCTACGAATTGTATGTACGAATTTACTAGCTCTGCTAAAATTTTATATGTTTCGGAATTTTAAACCAAGCCAATAACAGTAATTTACTTAAAGTTTTACCACGATACAACTAAGTTAATTAAAATTCATTTCGCTCAAATTCTAAATATGTATTTTTTCACATTTTTCGTTTTTTTTTGTTTATCTTAAATTTAATATTTTTAAACGCGTCTAGATTTTTAATAACAATATTTTTTTTTCTTTTTAAATGACAACAACAGCAATAGTTTTAACGTATATATTTATATATCTCTCAGGTATGCGCGTTTAATTATGGTTTTATTTTTAAATACATATATTTATGTACACATTTATAGCAAATCAATTATATATTTTAAATGAAATTAACGCAAAAACCAAAAAAAAAACCATAATAATAACAAAAAATTACTATAAAACCAATAAAATAGCGTGCACGGGTTTATTACATACATATGTGTATTTCGATTAAATGTTATTTGCTTTTTTTTGGATTTTCTAGATCTAGATAATTATTTCTTGGACGCTAATCTTAAGAGTTAATACAATTTCAAACTACACATTTATCGCGCTTCTACTGTTTTTTGTAAGAGAGTGCGCGTGTTGTTATTATCAGAGAGTACGTAAACGTACAAGTTACAAACAAACTATTTAAAAATCTTATTTTGTTGAAGAAATGTTTTTCGACTTGCGAATCGAGATTTTGATCATAACAGCAAACAGCCACAGGAATATTTGGTTTACCTCAGAAACAGTTTAACTGGCCACTGTAATACTACAGTTTTGACCATAATTCAATCAATTTTGTACTCATTATAAATGTACAAAAAAGTCTTAAATAATCGGTTTTGGCACCACCAAATCCGCTATTTAAGTAAAATTTTAAAACCAAAATCACAATAGATAACGCCCAAAAATCAAATAAAAATATATACAAAAAAAAATTGTCAATCAACGAACACTATTAATATCAATATAACTACGATTAATCGTTTGACAGTAAACTTAATCAACTGATGAGAATTACTATTGTTTACCCTAATGTCTTTATTTTTATTTTTTAACTCTACAATAAGAGAACTCCATTTTGAAAATACAAGCCAACATTTAGAGGTTTTGTTTAATAATATTTTTTTTTTTTTTTATTTGCGTTAAATTGCTACTTTTTATGAACCATTTACATTGTCATCATTTTAAGTATTGTTTATTTTTATTTTATATTTTGTAAATTAATTTTTGCTATATTAATCTGCATTTAATCAAAAAAATTATAGAAAAAATTCTACTTGCAGAGACAAATTTATTTGTTGTTTTCTATTGATATGGAATGTTTCATTTTCTTTTTTTATTTTTTAGTTCATTGTATTTAAACATTGAAATAATATAAAGCGTTGTGTTATAGTTAAATAGATAACAAATAAGTTTATGCTATCGAAATAAAAATTATTCAGCAACCTAATCAACAACATTTTGTGTTTAGGTTAACCTACAAGCTTTATTGCTTCCCTATTATACACAATTAAGGCTTTTAAAGCTTAACGAGAAATTTCTTTTATTTTGAAAATTAAAAGAAAATTATTGCTACATAATGCATATTAGAGATAGATTATAACAGTTAATTGACGTTCAAACTATGATGCATTTTCCATTTAATAATCAAACTAAAAGATTATGGGTGTTTATTAGTATGTTTAAAAGCGTTGAATTTTTGCAAGTATTTTTTTTTTCCTTTTTCCAATATGGGGTGTAAAGCCCACATTTTACAATAAGAAAAAAAAAACACTTCGAAAAGTCATGTTAGTCAAAACAAAAACAAAACAAACATAAAAACAGATTATGTGTGAGTGTGTGTGTGCTTTTACTTGAATTTGCTGGCGAATACATTAGAAAGTTCATTCATTGCAGCATTAGTAACCGCTTGCCCCACAGCTTGATTAATCTGTTGTCTCATGTGTGGTGGAATTTGTGCTTGCTGTGCTGCAACTCCGCCGGCCGCTCGACTATACACATTTAGTTAATAAATAAAATAAAAGGAATTTCGAATACATTGTTAAAATAAATATATGAATATTGGTACATTAATGACTTTATTATTATGTTATAAGATGAGTTGAAATGGTCATATATAGTAAATGGTGTCCAACAAGGGTACATTGAAAATTTATTTCATTTTCTTCAACTCAACTTATGACAATTGTCATTTATGATTATTATTAGACGCATATTGTGCAAATGTGTAACAATCTATAACTTTTTTGTTAATTTATTTGTAAACACAAAACTAAAATGTAAGATATTAATTACGGATAAATAGGAAATGTAAACAAACAAACAAAAATGATTTCATAATTATCATATGAAATAGCCAGTTTCAAAAAAAAAATATTGTGTGAATATACTCACTCTATTTTTGCCTACTTTATTTAGTTTTTGAAAAATCTGGCTAAATTTCTAAATCCTGCCCAACAAAAGAGACAGAACGAAGATTGAATGGAAAATATTTTGACTTGCCTATTTTGGTGCAGGCCCCTGCCGTAACAAAATTGTATTATTACATTTTTGCACTTTCTCAAACGGATATCTAGGTTTAAAAAAAAAATTTCTCTCACACATTCAAAGCGGCATTTGCATACGTATAAGAAAATTAATCACTTTCATTGCACCGTAATGTAAAAGGGCTTTCGTTTCGTTAAACCGGTTCGACGAAAACGAAACGTGTAAAACTGGCCAATGGATAGCCCTAGGTAACTAGAAAGGGAAATATTTTGAAATCTCCGTAAGGATAGCCGAAAATTAGGTTCAGGTGAAGAGAATATTAAAAACCATAAATATCATTTAAAAAGTAAAATATCAATTTTAATAGAGATGAAGCCTGCACCATAATTGTCATGTTAAAACTGACCCATCCCCTCAAATGTAGATTTTTCCATACAAATTTTAAGAGGAAAAAAAAATCTTCTTAATTACTTTTCTAAAGAACTTTGTTGATTTTTTAGAAATCAAAAGAAACAATTCAATTCCTTCTTTCAGCAAGGCAAGACAAACGAATTCTATGTATATGTGTATGTACATATAATTCAGAGTTACATTATCTCAGATTATGAATATTTTAGAGACTTTAAAATGATTATGGAAGAAACTTAATAATTATTCAAATATTCATTCCTATATAGTTTGAGGGATATTCATTCTTCTTTAAAAAAAAAATGAATTAAACAAAAACATGACAAGATGAAACGATAGAAATCAAAAATGGTTAAAATATGAGGAAAAATGAATGTGCATGAAACAGCATTTTATGTATTTTTGATAACATTGCTGTATGTATATAGTTAAACATTTGCTCAAATATTATTTTCACAAAATAATTAGTAAAATGAAATGAATAATTTAATACACCATCAAAATAACGAAGGCATTTTTTTTTCGTTTCTTAAATTGTTCTTGTCACAAAAAAGTTTATATTCAATTTTACTTTTTTTTGTTTTAAATCTAAACATGGAAGATTTGGTGAGTGAGTATTTTTATGTTTTTTTTTTTCATTTTTCAATTTTTCTATAACAATATATGCAATGTCTTAATATTTGTTTTTGTTTTTAATAAAGCGAACATTTAACATTGAAATACCAATATAAATAGTTTTTTTTTTTTATTTTTGTGTAAAGTGCGAATCCAATTATGTAAATATTCGTTAATAAGTATAGGTATATGATTGGAGCACAATATTTAAAACACTCCTTGGAATGTAAGACAAATATATCAAAAAATTTCCAAATAAATTGTGGTTCTCTTAATTTGTTTAGTTTGATGAGTTTAATAAATACTAAACACGATTTGAATGATCATAAGATTTTAGTGAACATGTTTAGTACAGGTGATAAAAATAATTAAAAATAAAAAGAAAAATTAAAACACCGAGACAAAAAAAAAAACAAAAACTCTTTTGTGTTCCAATAAAAAATTATAAATAAAAATGTTAAGTTATGGGGAAACTACTTTCTACATATTTATAATAATTATTAATTCTATTAACAATGTTATTTAACTTTAAATAATTTTTTTTTTTTTGTTTAGTCATAAATATTATTTTGGTGAATTTAGCGCCGCCTGCAAATAAGTGTTAGTGTTACCATCACCATTTTTACAAACGAATTATAAACAATTAGTTAGATAATTAGACAAATAAGGCGAAAGGTAACATAAACATTTTTTTTGATTTATTTGTCTTACACTATAAGAAAAATTTACGACAGTGCTTAATAATTTTCTATTTTTAAAACAATAAAAATACCTTTCACCTTATTCACCTCACGAAAAAAAAAAAAATGAAAATGTTTTTTTTTAATGTGAAAAAAGAAAATTGGAGGCATAACAAGTCTACGTTTAAGCAATAGCATTGTGTCACGTGGGTAAAAATAGTAAAACGAAAAAATGGTAGAAAAAAATAAAAAAAAAAAATTAACAAAAAATAACTTACGATGGAATTAGTGGAGCTGGAAGTGCTTGTCCAGTTGGTCGTCCCTGTGGAAGTGGCGGTGCTCCTCCACCTGGTCGATTTGGTATTGCAGGTGCGGCTCTGGACGTGGCTGGTGGTGGTGGTGGTCCACGGTTCATACTTCCCAGTGATCCCTAAGAAAATTCCCAAATATTGTGGCTTTACACTATCACTTTATTATCAATTTTTTTTTAATTACCTGTTGTTGTGGTGCAGCTTTTCTTGGTCCACCAGGACTTGGTGGTGATAGTCTAGGATTATCTAATCCACTAGAGAGCCAATCATTTTTAACTGGAGGAGGAACAGGTGTTGTTACGGTTGCCATTGAGACATCACCTAATCGGATTAAATTGTAATAACAAAATTTCATTCATCAATAATCGTATTTTACCAATGATCCTTAAGGACTCTTTGCAGGCATGGTACATTTTCAACATATCTTCTCTCTTCGCTGCTTCCTCGGGACTTTCTTCCATCATTTGTGCCTATTGCAAAATTATATTTTCATAAAAAACACTATACATACATAACTAAATGTTATTGAGTAATCATACTTGATCACCGGATGCATACAGATGAGCCAATAATTCACCATTAATAAAATCTTTAACATTATTTATAATTAACATCATAATTGCTTTTGGAACCATATCACGTGTTGTTTTCGTTACAATTCTCATGTATGAATCAACTAAATTCCGTATAGTCTCTACTTGACGTTCAAGTTGTGGATCCAATGAGCTTGTTTGATCTTCGCCACGATCCTATAATGAAAGTATGAATTACTGGTGAAATTGAATTAAATGAATACATATGACGAAAGAAAAGCTAACTGGAGTCAAATACAATAAGTAGTTTAAGCATAATCTATTTTTATGCAATTATGTTTAATATGAAGTTAAATTTATTTCCATTAGGCTTTGAATGTAAAATGAAATTTTTTTGAAATACAAATACAACTCTCTCGGTCCCATTGTATTCAAATTTTATAGTAGGGTAGTAACTTTATCGATAGAATTCTAGGTAATATGTAACGGGGGTCTTTATCGGTATATTTTGAGACGAGACTTTTTCATCAAAAATGTGGTAGCGTATACATTATGGCGTAGGCATGTGTTCCCACCCAAAGTACAAATTCAATATTTTTTCGTGTGTGACTTCAGCATTACAAAACATTAACAAAAAAATTTTTAAATTATAATAAAACCTTTCCGATACAACTCTTAAGCTAAGAGAAGATATTTCGAAATCCTTTGCCCCCAGTTTTTTTTTGCTGTACTCTCTATTCCTTTTACTGTAGTCGCTAAAGTGAACTTTGCCGATACAAGCTAGCTAAACAACAAAAATGTTTTTTTTCCTATTTAATTGGTTCATTAATTTTGGACGAAATATTTCATCAACGGATATTTATTAATAAAAGGAAAAAGTGTAGGTATAAATCTATAGACACTATCCAAAACCAACTTTTAGGGGAAAATTTTAGGTTTTTTTAACGATCTCATTTATGCAAAAAAAAATCTGCTACCGAGTAAAAGGTGAAGTAAAGAGGATCTCTATCTCTATACATTTTGAAATAAAAATAAATATTTACGAAGATCAACATAAATTTGTTAGTTATCTAACTAAATTTAAATAAATAAAAATAATTGTAGATAAAATATTTAGAAAACTTGATATAAAAGTTTTCTTACTGACTAAGTATGTACTAAAAATAAATCATAGAATTTAAGTGTAAGGTGTGTGAAAAAGTTATCGTAAAAATAGGTTTTTGTTTTTTTTTAAGTGCAAAACAATGTGATATCAAAATAAAACCATGCGCATTAACGCGACACCAAATAACACGATACACACACACACACACACACAGACTCACTAAAAACATTTAAATTTAATTTTTAAATATCAAACAAATACGAAAAATCTTTTTTAACGGAAGTGACTATTATTAAGCGTAAGTTGTGTTTGTTCAATAATATTGTGAATGTGTGATTGGTTTTTGATTTTTGCTTTAAATGGCAGATAGGGCTAGCATACAACTATGTTACTAATTTTTTTTTTATTTTTTAATAAAAACCAAACGAAAAACTAAGATTTTAGAATTTAAACAAACCTCGTGTCCTTCGCCCTGTTTCATATAAAAGAAAAGAAGTAGATTATTTTTTCAATTTCAATTGATTGGAAAAGTGAAATCATAAAAACCGCAACAATAAATATATTTACCATTCATAAATAATTTATGTTATATTTATTTACCTCTTCGCCATTATCGGCTAATGTTTCTTTTTCCGGATATACACCAGCTCGTAAAAATGATGCTTTCCATGAATCAACTTCGTCGACATTTTCACAGGACAACTCCAACTGTTTGTAATCTTTGTAAACGTTTCTGCCTTCTGGATTGAAAAGGGCAAATGTGTGACGACGTGACATAAAACCTTGCTCAATATCTCGTAATTTAAGACCATCCAGTGGTAGCATAAATTTCTTTTCTTTTTCATCTTCATCTTTGAACCATGAAATGTTTTCCGATGTCAATACAAACCAGTATGGACGGGAACCACCTTAAATCAGAAAAAAAAACCCGGATAGGACAATTAACATGATGGTGGTTTTTTTTAAATTTATTAAACATTCCGTCTAATGCATTTGAATTATTTTTGTACGTGTTGTTTTGTTGTTGTATTTTATTTATGGTGTTGCTTGCAATTTAGTTAAAGAGGCAAACATTATGCACTTTTAAAAGTATAAATGAATGAGTTTTCTGGTTTTTTTTTCTCTTAGTTACAAATACTACACGTTAATTATAAGAACGCACACATTATACAACAATTGAAGTTCTTTTGTATTAAGTTGTTTCTAACGTATTTCTACTATCTCATTGCATTTCAGAGATATTTACATTTATTAAAGATAATCATCATAAAAACCCCAAAACATTGGAATTTCATCGAACTAATCGAACATTATTTAAAATTTGAGTTTATCAAGTTATAAATGAAATGCTAACAAAGCCTGAATTGTCTGGAAAGTAACATAAATCTATAGATTTTTGGTATACGCATGGGATACCTGGAAAGAAACAAGCATGATAACATCACAACTGCAGATTTTAGTGAATACACGTTTAGATTAGAGCAAGTTCTGGTGAAAATTTAAATTAAAAGGGACATCTTGTATGTGCATTACTAAACAATCCTTTGTTCATTTTTCCTACCGCTTTGTTAAATAAAAACGGAATAATTACAATTAAATGTTTCAAAAGCATGAAATCATCCAATTTAATGTTCAACTAGGGTCATTACCTTGTTTGTGTAACATTTTTTCTTTTTTTTTTGTAGCATTAAGCAATGATTCATTGTAAGCATCGTTGCCATCGATTTTTTTTGTTAAATTATAAAAGCAAATTTTGAATCAAAATAAACAAAATGCACACAAAATAAAATTTTATCTTATGGAGAAGAGGCAAACTATTACACAGTGCGAAAAATAAATATATAATTGAAAATACCAACCAATTTTGGTCCAAATAAACTGCACCAATGCTACAAAAAAACCAAAGAAAAAAACAAAAGAAAATACTTTGGCAAACAAAAAATTGTTGCGATTAAATTACATTTTAAAATAAAGAGAAACTTAAAACGAGTGCACAATATTAAAATAATTTTGTTTTAATTTAGATAGATATATTGGAAACGTACCTTTCATGATGCCAAGATTCTGTATACACATGTGACCTTTTCGTATAACCTGATTGCCTAATGCTCTGGTTCCAGTTTTTACGGAACTTTCCGATTTACTTTGAGCACTAATTAACATAAAATATTAGATCAAACATTCCTTACAAACTATGTTTTAAGGGGGTTACTTTGCAAATCCAATAAAGTCTTCATGGTTGGTATTCATATATGCCAATTCAAAATCAATCAGCAAAAGAATTTGTTCTTTGGAGAGTTGCTCCCTTTGGCGGATATGTGTAGTAATTATCCCTTCGGTGGCATCACGTAATCGTGGATATCGTGACATCTATGTAGGAGAATTATATAAAAAAAAATTGTTTTCAAGGCAACTTCATTGAAACCTTTACCTTATCTGTGCATAATCGTACGACAGACGAAAGTTCTTGAACGACTAGATCAATACATTTAAGGATTGGTTCTTTTAATTGTGCAATTTGTTTTTTGACAATAGCTTCGAACGCCATATCTGGTGTGAAAAGACCAACCTAAAGGGTAAACTAATTAGTTGCTATTGATAAGAAAATTTCATTGATTGGGCCTTACTCGAATACCATGAATATTTCGGATAGCAAATGAAATTTCTCGACGTAAATCTTTTTCATCACAAGACATTTTGACGATTTCAAAGCGTAGTCTGACGAGAAATATTTTGTGATTAAAAAAAAATTCTAATTAAAACAAAACACGAACCGTTCATGAAACAATCGATTAATCTTAGCACCACCTGATAATTCGTTGGTATTAACAAGAGCTGATCCGGAACCTTCTATGGTTCGTTCAAAATCCGATTGAAGTTGTTGAATCATTCTTTAATCACGAACATTATTCAATTACAAAAGGAATCTTTACGGATTAATGTAATGAAATACTTACTGCAACATTGCTTTTGTCTTAATGCTTGGATCATCAGGACGAAAATGTTTAAATTGCTCAACATCCTTTTCAAGGGCAAGCATTTGCTTCTGTAATTTATCTCTCAAACCAGGTAACGTATCTCGAATATGATTCGTTAACTGTTGATTAAGAACTCTCTGTAAATATGGTGTGCCAAGTCGATCGGCCAAATGACGGTACGATGCATGACTCAAAAAGAAATCACGTTCGGCTTTCAATGCCATATTAATATCTTTGCGACCGTCAATATCTTTTTGTGAACGATTTACAACACCAATATAACCGCGGCGTAAGGGTAACAATTTATTTTCCAAAATATCACGAGCATCCGTTCCCTCATCCATCAAATCCAATTTTGTAATGACGCCAATCGTTCGAATACCTTGTGGATCGACTTCTTTGGCTAACTTGAGGGCATCGGAATTTGCTAAATCCGTATTGGCCGGTGTTACAGCCAATATTAAGCAGGTATCTTTGCGAATAAATTGAAAAATCATATTTTTTATTTGTGCTTCAATATCGACTGGTTGATCGCCAATTGGTACTTTCGTTAGACCAGGTAAATCGATTAATGTTAAATTTAGTACATGCGGCGAATATACGCGTAAATTTATTGGAATGTTAGAGATTCCCTTATTGCCGCCGGTAATACGATCGGTTTCTCCTTCGATTTCCGCCCGAATTTCAGCAAAATCAACAAATTTTTTACCTTTGCAATGTAAAAACTCACCCCACTCTAAATACATGAAAACAAATGTCTATGGTCAATATCAAAATAATAGTTGGTTAAATTATTATGTAATAAAAACCTGCATTTCCATTGATTAACTGCAAAATTAATGGTCGCCTGGTAACAATGCCGGAACCACGAGGAAGGAAGTCTCTGTAGAAAAATCGTGGAATGATTATTATAAATGGTTACAATTCTATTATGTATAGTAGTATCATGCATAAATTAGAGGTTTAGCTTTATTGGAAAATGTGTAGTTTCGAAGCAATAAAATCATCATTATTAGTCCTAAATTTTGTAGTATTGTATAGCTACTGACTTTTAACTAATCGATAAATTCTCGATTTATTTTGCAAAGTCATAAACTGTCTTTTCTCTAATTCATATTGCTGATATATTGAAGACACAAATATGTGAATTTGACAAAGAATAGAAAACATGTATTGTATTAGGATTGCTTAAATTAGAAAAAAGTAGTGAAATGGGTGCTTTTTAGACCGAATTTTATAGTAACCAAGTGATTCAGTGCGTAAATGCTTGTTTTTGAAGTAGAAGAGCCCGGATTTCATTTACCACTCGATCAAGACAAGAAAATGTTTGTACTTAGTGCCATAATTAATCTTTATTGTCAAGTAGTTCGTTTTCCACTTTAAACTGTAATCGAAAGCGTAACTTAGGCGAATACAGAATTTTAGAAGAGGTGTCACTTAGTAGAAATTTACTAAGCCAATAAGCACGTAATCTAAGAAGAACTAAAAAATGTATCTATAATAATACGTGAGGTGTGAGAAAGCAAGTTCCTTTATTTGTCTTGAGGCATATTTTTTGTAATAATATACGTCATAATAAATATAATAATTTTTATTTACACTAAGACCTCGATTTGTGTCGTTTCGAAGTTGCGTCATTTATGAGTAGTAATGAATTCAATATAAATTTTTTTTAATTGTAATCTTTATAACGTTTCAATTTGGCTCAATTTTTACAATTTTCATGACATTATTTATTTAGATGAGACCTATTAAAAGAAGTCCTATAAAAAAACTATGTAATAGATTATTTCGATTTGTGTCGGTTTTCTGTGGAACCAATTAACAACGCAAATCGAGGTCTTAATGTAATTGGTATGATCCAAGAGCATACATATTTTGAAAGATTAATGTCGGCCTGATTGAACTCGATAACATTTTTTTTTGTAATATTCCAGCCACTGGTTAACAAGTGACCTATTTTATTAGGCAAATATTAAAATAAATATTTATTAGTAATGGCCTCGGTTATGGTCCCAATTTAAATTGTTTAGTATACTTTTGATTTTTTTTGGATGTATTAGTTATATATCTATATGTGGGTACCTAATTTAATTTTAAACAATACGATGTGTCTTTATCTCTATCACTGGCCAAAAGGTTACTATATACTTTTAACTTTACTTCTGAAATGTATTTGTATTTATATTAATTAAGATCAGTGATCTTTTACTCAGAAATTCGATAATTAGCAAATGTCTCCACCTTAGTTTAGTCTACTTAGCGATAACACCAAAACAATATATATTTTTAATTGCATGGGGGTATATGTTGACCCCATAATTTTGATAATTATTTTTTTTAAAAAAACCCATTAAACGTTAATCTAACCGTATTATTTATATATGTATACAATAAGTATAGATATCATGTACATAAACAGCACATGTAGTAAGTATAATAATAACTAATAACTGTCCTATGAATCAACAACTAAGTAATTATATAGAAGATATTGGAAGATATCAGTACATACTCAATAATAAATATTATATTTTGTATGGCAAATTAACAAATTTCAATTTATTTCGACGTAAATTTTATTTTACTTTCAGATTTCACTATCACCGGAAGATTAGCAGAAATCGTTATTATTATTTTTGCTCAAATAGAAATTGTTTATATGTACATGGTAAAATGTTCTTAATGTATTCAAATATTCAATTTATTCATGCAAAAATGCTAACAGACCAATTATTATTTTCAGCCATCTTTAAATGATTTTAATATTTTCAACCTTAATGAAAGCGATTTAAATTTAAATACTTTTAATGGTCCTATAATTGATTATCACTAAGATCTAGCAATCATAAACACCAGAATGTGGTCATCATTTTATAAATTTTCTATTCAAATAAGAGTTGAAAATTGCTTAGAAAAGCAAATCGTTTATCGGTGTCATACATATATGTACAATTGTACATCTCTGTGAGTATAAATATGGTAGGGCGTAGTTTAATATAAAAAAAAAAACAAATAAAAGAGGTCCGATTCGATAAAGACTACATAAGTATATCCTGTACGATTCCGAGATATGGGCATTAAGCAAGAAACAAAAAGGATGTAAGTATTAATGCATATGAGAGAAAGATATTCCGTCAGAACGGAACAAGAAAACGGAATATATGGAGAAAACGATTCAATCATGAATTATACCAATTATAAAACGAGACAAATGTCGTGAGAAAGATTAATGTCGCAGATGGACTTGTACAACATGAGTACGGAGGGATCACTTCCATTCAACTAAACTAATAATGCTGAATAAACCTGATGACCAGGGACACCAAGTCTTAGGTGGCTCGAATTTTTAGAGAATGACCTTAGAACTCTAAAAGTTCGAAATTGGAGGAGGCTAAGACTCAACCTGAGATGTAGAGCCGCTGATGATGAAGTATATTGCTTATGATAAATGTATGTATCTAGTATGTTTTACGATAAATTGTCCGTAAATAGGTAATATATTAGTGTTTCATCATCATAATATGCTCTAGCTATGGGATAAAACCTAACCACCATTAATTAAAAATGAAAATCATCTAACATACATAAATATGATTTACAAAGATAATTAAGAAAATTATGTCACAACGGCTCCTAAGATATTTTATTATATCGATGACAAGGCGTCTGCAAATTTTTCATCATCTACCTAACTAAATTTAACGGGAAATATTTAAAATCAAATAAAACAGCTGTATTTACAATATTTACGTATAAAAAAAATGTAGAACGAAATCATTGTTGATTTCATTATTTTTATTACTTTAAAAAACGACACAGCGGCGGAAGCATTTCACTGTTTTTATGATAGTAAACATTTATAATTTTAGGATAAGGCCAACGCTACCAACAACTGCAGGGTAATGCACTTAAAATATTTTTTTTATTATTTTTATTATATTTATTTACAAATTAGATTAATCTAAGAGACAGACAGAATATTTCAATGATATGTAAGGTGTAAGTATAGGTACATTTCAATAAAATTAATAAAGCTTTGTTGTTGTAGGTATTCGTGCATTTTTCTTTTCTTTTCTTTACACTTAAAAACCACTTGATCTATTTTCGTCGTGGACTATGTTATTCTATGTTAATCGAATCACTATATTAGATATGTTACATATGCTTAAGTATTTATTTTGTTTTTCTTGAGCTTACACTACTTCACTTACAAATAAAAATACGCAATCGTTACGTACTGATAGCTACTAACTATGACTAAATTAAATTAAGTAATTTCTTAATAAATACTTTCGTCCAAACCGTTTTTGATTCTTTATAAATGATTTCATCATATCAAATGAAAACAAAGGATTTTATGCAAATATTTTTTGAGTAATATTCATAAGTAAGTAATTGATCGAAAATGTTAAAAAATATATTCAGCTTTTTGGTATCAATTTCAATTTTTTAGGACATTTATATTAACACCAGTGTTTATTAAAGCGCTAACTTCAAATGCAAATACATATATGTAGATAGAATCAGGTCATACGTCATACATAATCAGCAAGTTTGCAAAAAGGATTGTGCAGCAATATATAGTGACGCAAGTTAGGTGGTTTGTTCAGAAGAGCCAAAATAAATATGTTTGCAATAAGTACAACAATTTTACTTTTTGAATTGTATTCAACATATTTAACACAATTAGTGTGCCCAGTACTAAAGTTCATTTATTAAAATTATTATTTTTCTTCCCACCTCCATGAAGTCATGGTATCAACAGCAACACCTACATGGTATATATTAGAGACACAAAGCGTTTATTTTATGATAAAGAAAACACTCATATTTTTTTTTATTAGAAGACCAATCTAATGTAATCTCTAAAAAAAACTAGCTGTATCGAAATATAATGCATCTCCCCTAGTATAAGTAACTAGTCATTTTGAATCCATTTTGAATCACTCATAATTTTACGTTCAGATTTTTTTTTTTTAATCTTAAATAGTATGTAATAGTTTTGTATGTAATGCAATATCTCAAGTTTATACAAGAGATTATTAATCGATAAAAGTTGAAGGGTTTTAAATATTGATATAATCAGCACTCCTTTCGTTAGATGTTAGCCGTAACTTTATTTGAATGTTTAAAGGTTCACATATATTAGTGAAGTACAAAGGAATAGATACTACATATTAGGGATTTTTTAAAATCTCTTACTTTTTTAGAAACATGATTAAATTGAGAAGACAAATAACTTAACCTAGCCATAAGAATTGCTGGTACAATATTCAAAAAGAATAAAGTTTTTGAAAAAGAGTAAGTAGTCAGTTTTTACTGCCTATAGGCAGGGTACAAAAATGATCATATTTAAATGAAAATAAAAAATAAGCGAAATCATAACTTTATTGAAAAGTTTTCTACTAAAGTAGTTTAGATATATAGATTTGGGTTTCTGTAAAATATTACAAACCCTTACTGAAATAATATCTCTAATTGTGTAATATGTTTAAAATTAATTTGTTATTGTCGCTATATTGAAGAAGGGAGCAACTAATAAGAGACTCAGCTGCTCAGTAGATAGAGAACAAATTTATGAAAATAAGAAACCCCATAATTAAAAAAAAAAGTGGATTATATTTGATCACTACTTATATACCTATATTTACCAAAATACGTTATGGACTCAATTTATTCATTAACTACATAAAACCTTAAAATATAAACATTTTTAGATGAAATATAATTGATCATAGAATTCATACTACGCTTGAGTTTTTCTTCCTTGCTATGATATAACAGTCAATGGAAAAAAGGAAAAAAAAACGTCCCAGACAATTTTAATGATTAATCGCTTTGAATTGTGCTGTCCCATTTATGGCTATATAAATTTGGGCCGAATTTTTAATCAATATAATCAAATATTTAATATAAAGATAAAAATTCAATAAAACAAGCAACTAGCTACTTACTACCTAGCAAGTCACTTATTCATATTTTAATCGATTGATTTTTGTTTTTTAATTAGGTTGAGCCGACATTTCTAAATGTTTATCAAACAAATGTTTTGAATGATGATGGTTGATGGATGACTCATAGATGATGAGAAGAAGCATTTCAATCAACACACTATTTTTTTTGCAGTTTGCAAAATTTTAAAAGACAATTTAACTTAGAAAAGTTGTATATTTGGGTTGTAGTTTTTTTCATGATAGGAATTTCTTATAGAAAAATGTTCAGCAAAATTATTGATTGTTCACCATGATTATAATCATAGCGGAGTGAGCATTTACTACAATTATAGGCAAGAGACGTACAAAGAAGGGTATTAGCAGAAGAAAAACTATGTCAAACTTGACATTTTAATTAAAATCAATTTTTTTACTAATTCCTTGGCTCCTCAATGGGCCAATTGATTTTTCTATTGTTGAAAAAAAAAACAACAAAATAAAATCAACGTACTTTCCAACGAAATTTTCCAACACAGAACTTTTTCCAGCACTCTGTCCTCCCACTACGGCAATTTGTGGCAGATCCAACTGCATATGAACGCCCATTTGTGTAAATGCATCCTGTAGTTTATTGACTATGGGAATCAATTGCTCCATTCCCATATTGCCCGACATTTTGGCCGAGATTTGCACTGTTTAACACTAGGAAAAAATAGTTTTTCACTGGCGATTTTCTATCAATTTGACGATAACTCTATCCGAAAATTTCAGTCACTTCTTTTCCCTTTTGATTTAAACATTTGACTAACAGCGCAGTGTTGCCAACTGTTCGTATAAGAAAATCTGAAAATTTATTTAAAAAAATCACAGATTTTAGATATAAAATTTCAATAAAAAATCACCGTTTTTTTCCATGAAAACAGAACATATACAATACAAAAATTATCTGCATACATGTATATACTATAATAATTTCTATATTTGCCGTAACATTTATATTTGATTTATATTTTTTGGCCAAAATAACTAAAAAAATCTAATAACATAATATTAATAAATATAAGTTTTCGTGTTGATCCAAAAATAAGCTGTGTCAAAAATCAACAACTCTGGTGATAAATTCACTGAAATGGCAACACTGTAACAGCGCCCTGTATATATGAAAATTGTAAGCACCTACCGATTTTCGATACTAAAAATGAGCGCCTGCGCAAATAATTTATTGTAATAGATTTATTAGTACAAATCCAATTTAATTTTCTCAAAGGCGTTATTAGAATTTCAGTCGGAGGGGGCTATTCAAACATTTTCATCAAAAAAAAAAAATGTTGTGCATTCAATAACAGCTCTTTACAAAAAAAACTCCAAAAGAAAATCATTCCTACGTTAGGTTTTTTTATTGTACTCAGTGCTCAGTTTCTGTTAAGTTTTTATAGGGAATATGTTCATTACATCTAACATGTTTGTGTTTGTGGTATTTCTTTATTTACCTATGAATTTGAATTCCAATAAATTAACACGATTTTTCTACCTATTCACTTTTCTTTTTGTATTTAAAAGCTTCATATAAATGCTAAACAGAAAATACTGGCAAAACATTCATCTTTTAAAAAAATTCTACTTGTATTTTGTAGACAAGTGCGGTGGTATTTAAGCTCCTTATAAAAAGTACGGTGTAGTTTGTTGTGGCGGTACTACACGATTTGTATCCGGCACAGCTTTGAATATTATGCAATCACGATCATTTGACGATTTAAAGCTTAATATCGACGCAACATTACCACATCGATAGCAGTAATTTGGTGCTGACCAAACGGTAACCAATTTATCATCAAACATATACTTGATTCCTTCGTGAACCAATTGATGAGCACGACAAATAAGCTCCAGGCCATTTATTTTCATAAAATCTATCGTTACCAAAGATCCAAATAACCAGCCAGCACCTCGAGGGCTTTGAGTCCTATAATAGTTGGACAATATATTTTTTTAATTTTGCAATGTTTTTGTCTTATTGCGCATACCAATTTTCAACATCTTCTGGATCAGACCAAACTAAATCACAAAAGGCACCTTTATGTGGTATTTCTTGATTTCGATCAATGCTTCTAATTTGATCTAGAGTTATTATTTCAGGACTTAAACCTCCATGGACACATAAAATATCTTCATCAATTAACTATGTAAGAAACAAAATTAATTAGCTATTCATGAAAGAAAAATATTTTCAAAAAATACCGCAGCCAATGTGAGCAAATCAAAAACTCGACAACAATATTTCCATGGATTTGTGTTTCCATATTTGTTAAGACATTCATCATAAAATCCATATACTTGAGTAATTTGTCTGGATTCATGATTGCCTCGAAGCAATGTTATTCGATTTGGATAGCGTGCCTTTGGTGGAAAAAGGTCGGTTTAAACAATTTGAACCAAAAAAAAAATCTTTTTAAAGATACATACCTTGAGGGTCATCAATCGTGTTAGTGTTTCTAAGCTGTAATAGCCGCGATCGACAAAATCCCCCATAAAAATATAGTTGGTATCCGGAACTTGACCGCCGCATCGGAATAGCTCTTCAAGGTCGTAGAACTGAAATATTTTAAGGGGAGGAAATGTCAAGTTATTTTTATTGGATTTATGAAACTCTTGTTGTACAATATAAATCCAATAAGACAAAATTAATTGTTACTAAAATTTATATGTAAAAAATTAGGTTTGAGGGTGGTTTGGGCGAAGAATAATGAAGCGATTAATTTAGAATGAAAAATTAAATTAAAGTAAATTGTTATCAATATCAACGTTAATGACGAAATTATTACTGAAAAACACATCAATTTGACAGTTCATAGAAATTCCGTTTTTACCTGCCCATGGATGTCTCCACACACCGTAACTGGTGTACTCACTGGTTGAATATTTGATTCTTCTAATAGTAAATCACAAACAAGATCACATAACTTTTTAAGATCAGTTTCAGGCAAATATTTACATTCCCGAGCTATTTCAATCCATTTATCGAGATCCGCCATTTTCTTTTTGTTAGTACTAAATGTAATAGATTCTCTAGCAACAACATAACCAAAATCATATAATTTTATTCGTACCAAGATAAAATTTTAAGCGAAAAATTTTAAAAATATTTTTATTTTTTTATTTTATACAAACGAGCATTTACTTAATAATATTAATCTAGATATGTGTTATGTATTTGAATTAGGATTTGTTAAATCGTTTTTGTTGTCGTAATCTATATATATCATGTACTGGTGGAGCTGGTCCAGTTCCTTCATCATCACTGTCATCTCCACCGGGTAACATTCGTCGCCGTTTCAGACCACCATCTCCAGTAAATGTGCTATCGTCCACAATCCAATGAACGGATTTGGCGATATCAAATAGTTTTGTGTCACAACCATTGTCGGAGGTCGGAATAGGTGCTGAAATGAAAAATAAAAATGAAAATTCAAGAAAAATCTCTATAAAAATGAAAATTACATACCGTCAGGCAATAAAATTCGATTGAAAATATCAATTAACGAATCGACAATGACAAACGGTCCTCTAAAGCATACAGGTGGAGGAAGTTGTGAGCATAGAGAAGCAAGTGCTGGTGGTTGGGGAAATGTACCTCCACAAAGTGGATGTTCACCAGGATATGCATTTGCCTTTGGTTTGTATGGAATCATCTGGGCAAAATCGGGTCTTGGCAATTGGTTTACCACTTCATCAGTATCTTGTGTAGATGTTTTTAATCCAAGCAATCCGGTTACGTCTGAGTAACCTATCGATTTTAGTTCAACAGGTCCACATGGAAATAAATCCAGAAACTTATAGCGATCGACCAATTGGGCAGTTTCTTTACCTTCGAACTCTTTAAGCTGGTAACGGTTAAAACATTATTTTAGGTTTCAGTTAAATTGACAAAATTCTTACATTTTGTAGAACAGCGCTTCGTCTCCGTTCAACTTTGACAATACTTGAAAGATCGCCGATGTTGGATTCAAACTCTAAAAATCGATTCCAAACCTCCACCGATAAATGTGGCGTTAAACCACCGGATGATAAAACTCTTTCGAATAATACACGTGTATTGTTATCCTCTAGAATTAGAAATTAATTTCAATCACCTCCAAAACTCAACTAACAATAAAACGCTACCATTTAAATGCGACAAATAATCAATGTAACACATAACAAACTCTGGACTGCCTCCAAATCGTTTTAAACCCAATTCGAATATTCGAAATGCAATATCTTTGTCCTTACTACAGTAGTACTCCATCAGAGCAGCCGCTACAAATACATGATATCGTGAACGTATATCTTCACGAGCTTTTTTAAATACAGTCCGAGCCGATTTTATTCCTTCAGCACGTCTAGCAAATTTCATATATTGCACGTATGTCTAAAACAATTCAATTCAATCAGTACATAAATATGAAAATAATCAAAGAAAAAATATACCAAAGTTGGATCAACATCAGGCATTGATAGAAATTTATTGTACATTTGATGAACTTTATCATACTTCATTCGGCCTTCTTCAAAATCAGCATATGCAAAATATAGCAAAGCATTTCGACTTAGTACACCACTGATAGCTCTTTCTAATATGTTTGATGCTTCATCACTGAAAGCTCTGGCCGCTGTAACGTCCTAATTGAAATGGTTTTTAATTAAATGATTGTGATAACAAAATATATTTTATAATTTTTCCTTAAAACTAAAGTAAAACACCAATAACGGAAAGATATCAATGGACTTTAGATTGAATCTTAATCTGCTATGCTGATATATTAAGAAATATTCAAAATGGTTTGCTAAAGTACAATGATATCTCATCCATGTTAATTGCAATTGTTATTTGAAATAAAATCTCTCAACATAGAATTAACCAAAAATGGTTTAGATTTATTTCCAGCGAGAACTTGAAAACAATCATGTGTACATGTTCCGAACATGAGACGAATGAATAAATTTGCAATTTTGTTAACAAACCAATATACTATTAAAATACGCACTCCTTTCTCTGTTAAAAGTTTCGAACTTTGATCTAAATATTGGGCAGCCTGATGCCAAACAGCTGGATGATGTGTTAACACAAGTAAACATTGTTCGGTGGCAAACATGACACGTCGTGTAACAAGTGCTGTATCTTCGCTGCGAAGTGGATTTGATTTTTCAAAATCAATATATTTCTTCCATAAGTCGACCTATTTTGTTTAATTAAAAAAAAATTATGAACAAATAAATGAGTTAAACGAAAACAATTCTTAGAGGCTATATAAACGATAGATACTTGTTTGATTTCTTCTTTGGTCAATGATGGAGGAACAGCCGGTAGATTACGATTTAGACCTTTTGTAACAATTTCCAATTCTTTTGCAACCCGTCGAGCATTCATATAGTCACGAGATCGTTCTAAGCTCATTTTTTCCGATATTATTGGATTTATATTTTGTTCAAACAAAATATACTCCTTCCAAAGCATTTCAATGCCAATTATTGGTGTAACTACAGCTTTTTGATAGACCTAAAAAAAACATTTAACATTGAGTCAGAAACACAAACTTCTGATTATACAAAAATACCTTTCGAACTGCTGTAATTTTTTGATTTTCAGCATAACTTCCGGTAGCATCAACACTTTTTAGAAATGATATATAATCGGTCCATATAGAGAATGCATGAAGATCCATACCAATTTTTTCCAAAGCAAAATCATATGCTTGAGCTAATTTTTCTCTGTAAATTGAAACAACAATTTTGACTTGAACTGTACTATTAAATTATGGTGAGACGATTATTTTACTTATGAGTACTCAGACCAGCTTTAGTTTCCTTAACATAGGTCAAGTAGAGTTTCCACAGATCAATATTAAGAATTTTGACCAGACTTCTTTGAAAGAGCTATAACAAATTTGTTCCATAATATAATTTAACCTAATTAAAGTGAAATGTAAATACCTTTTCTACACGTTCGTAGTTTCTTGCTTTCATCTGCAAATAGACAAAAATTTTAAGATAAAAAATATTTAGCTATCATAACAAGCATAACAGAAATTTTTTTTATTGCTCTGAATATTGGACTAGAAGAACACAAATATGTTGTTTAATCTACAGAATATACAACTCACTAAGCAACTATTTGTAGGAAATTAAAAATTCAATAAAAGACAAACCTCCTGTTCAATATAAACCTTCCAATATCTTGCTGTTGTTGGATAGACAGCCACCAAAGACTCATAGAGAGACCGTACTTCGTTTACATGACGTGTTTGAGCTTCACGTAACATCAGCGACCAAGATTCCACATCATATGGATGCAGTTCTGCCGACTGCTGAGCTCGAACTAAACGCTCATGGCCCCATTCCTTATTAATTATTTACAATTATATGAATGTTATCGGTAAAATTACAAATAATAACTTACTATGTCAATTTTGATTTGATCTTTCAACTGCATGGCGGAATCGGCTTTTATGTTTCGTTCAAAATATAGATTTAAACGTAAATAACCTAGTTTATTTAATATATATTAATATACAAATAGTTTTTCTGTGATAAAGAATAAAAATAATGCGGTTTTGTTGAAAATTAAATGTAATATTTAAGAAATTCTTTTTTCGTCAACAACAAACTAAAAGCACAAGTTTGCGGACATTTTGGTTTTTAATTTTCTATAGGAGAGGAACCAAAAACGGTTTAGGAAATGAAAAAATGTAATAAATATTCGAATATTTGCACAAATTGAATGAAACTTTTCTAATATTAAAATTATTGTATCGTAGTTCTATAGTAAACTCTTGTTATACAGGATATTAATTTAAAACAATCAAAAACATGTTACACACATTTTTTTTAATACTTTAAAAATTGAAAATTATTTTCACCACTTACAAACACTCAATTCAGTACTAAACCTAGGGTAAATTTCCTAAGTGCACATAAAACAAAACCTTTGGTACATTTCAGCGTGGTGAATATAGCTGTCAAGATTGTTTCGAAGCCAAAAAGAAATTTATCATCACTATTTGTTTTTGCAATAATAATTTTAAAAGAATCTAAAATAAATGGATAATTCAACACAGAAATCACCAAAATGTAGATCCCGTCGAAAGATTTCGAGTATATTTGATGGAGAATATTTTCAAATAATGGAAAAACGTGACGATGTCCTGTTGGTTCAGTGTAAAACTTGCAGTCCAAAAACACTTCATCTTCGAGCGTCCACAAAATCAAATGGAAACATTTTAAAACATGTTCAGGTACTTATTTTCTGTATTTAATGTTGTCTCCTTTCTCCTTTGGATCGTTGCATAATTAAAATTAATGTAAAGGTATTAAAATAAAAATGTCTTAAAAACATGCATTACAATTATGTGCTAAGCCCATTAAAAAATACCCCATGTGTGATCTTTGACAAAAATTAATTTTTTGTAGAGACGACATCCAGAACTTCTAAATAAGATAAGAACTGAAAAGAATATTAAATCACGTACAAATCGACTAGGTTCACCTGATCATAATGTACCAAAAGTGGGCAGTTATATTT
The DNA here is from genome assembly GCA_026745375.1 of Platyura marginata. Lineage (NCBI taxonomy): Eukaryota > Metazoa > Arthropoda > Insecta > Diptera > Keroplatidae > Platyura > Platyura marginata. Next base: position 238,508 of record JANSTT010000008.1, read on the forward strand.
TATATTTATTAATCGGAAATAATTTAACTAATGAATTTATTAACCCTAGGAAGAATACACTAAATGTGTACCGATAACTCATAACTTTCAAATTACCAATTCCTCAAACAACATTGCCAATGAATTTGAGATAATTGGCAATACGGAAGAGGTAAAATATCAAATAACGTCTAAAACCGAATCTGATTTTATACTGAACGAACAACAGGAAGCGGCTGCCAAATTACAACGCGACATATGTGATGGTGATTTATTAGATCGTGCTATTGGCCAAACAGAAGCCCAATGTGATGAATCCATGGATGATTTTATCGAAGAAACATGTGCCTATATTGAAGAACCAAATACACGATATTTTACCGGCGACAAATTATCGAGTAATAATAGTCAGGAGATAATTCTGCTACAGAAAGAATTAATGACACGAGAATTTGAAGAAATACAGGATATGAGACGACAAAAACATCGATATGAAATTGAAATATTACGACGAGAATTGGAGTTTAAAAAAGTTGAGCATAGAAAAAAATTAGAATTACTCGATAAGAAATTGAATGAAAAATGATGAACAATATTATGTTAAGTAGGAAATCTTTAGATTTATAACAAACTAAAGTCGTTTAGTTATAGTTTAGAATCAAAATACGAAATATGTCGTGTAAGTTTTAGTCCAGGGATAAACAAAAAGGCAAGTCCTAATAAATGCAAAAGTGTTGGTTTAGTGCGGATCGATAAAGTACAAAAATCATATACAAAATGCAAGCGCATCTCGAAAAAACAATCTACCATATTTTTGTTTTTATTTACTTTAAGTAATATTGTAACTAATCATTCGATTGACTGCCGGAGAGCAGTTAATTAAAATAGAAACGATAAAATAGTTTCGTGAGACAAAGAATGAGCGCACTATGTCTCATATCTTCTGACATCGAGGAAGTTAATAAGTAAAACATGCATAACAATATGCTACTGCGATCTTTATTGGTTTGTAAATACGTTATGTGTAATGAATTATGGTAAATAAGCTAACTGAATCAGAGGCTTATTAAAAACATTTTTTTTTCGGGGGCGAATTCAGTGTTTGTTTTTTTTGGGCGACTATGCGAAAATAAAAAAAAAATCCAATTTCTTGGAAAATTTGTGTACGACAGACGCATAAATGTGCGAGTTTCACCTGGGAAGCGCTGTTTTAGTCACTTATATGTATGTTATGTTCGGTTGATCGATTGTGTTTTTAATAAATTAGTTAATTACTTAAAAAGCCCAGTAAGTTTAATAAATAGTATAAACTATTTTATATTAATCAATTTATGCATTTTTGAGACCAATAAAAAACGTTTTTAACCATATCGTTGTTATTTTAATAGTAACTAGTAACTAGATGCCAATTCCCGTAACCAAAAATAAATAAACTTTTTTCAAGAGAAATTTCTTCTAAATTTGTATATATTTTTGAATAAATTTTATTATAATAATCGCTAAAATTATTACATAACAACATTTGAAATTGACTTTTTGTTTTTATTATAATACTTATATAGTTTAATAATAATAATTTTGTTCACATAAAGCCAAACTATGTTTGACTACACATCTATATGAAATGCCATCGCCATAAAATCCGCATTGACATATTATAAAAAGCCTGCAGAGATCATAGAATCATTGGTATCAGAGTCTCTTTATTATATTATAAAACAAAGAAATTTCAACTGAGCTTGATACTCTACTCGTAAACTAAATTTAAAGAAAATACATATACATATTTTGGAATCTCACATGGAACTTGAAACACATCAAAAGGAATAAAAAAAAAAATAAATAAAGAAAAAAGTCAAAAAAAAATAATAAGAATAAAAATATATTATCCTAATAGCTTCCTGAGAGCTTAAACTGTAATTTATTCTATTCTGGGCACATATTAATCACAAAATGATAAGAAATTTAACTTTTTTCTACTAGAAATTAATACCAACTGAAAAGGTTAAGATAGTTAATTGAAATCCGAGGGCTTACTCTTGAAAACGATAGTCGTTTAGGCGTATTGCTTCTCAAAGTTTAGAGGCGTATTCGACCGCAGTTTAGCGGGGGTATTCACGTCGTCGACGATGCTATTGCCACAATCGAAAAAAACGATAAACGACACAAATAAGAGTAAGCCTTCGTAAAAAAAAGCATTTTGTAGAAAATTGTGCATGGGAAGTCACACATAAGCTTTGTATATAACAGAAAGACTGCATATAATATGAAATACATTTCTTCAAAAAAAAAATATAAGGATAAAAATAAATTTAAGGATTTTACCGATCTGTGTTCCATTTGTATATTAAAATTCAATAAAAAAATCCTTTCAAATTCTTGTTGACGATGGCTTAAACTATGCGAATTGGTTTTTTCATTAATTATGTATAATTAAGTTTATTTTTAGCTTCAATAATAATAATAATATTAACCTCAAAGTTTAATTTTTTGATATCACATCTAAGCATGTATTTATAATGTTAAAAGATTTTTTTTTTTTTAATTAAATAGTTTCTTAGAACTAAACGAAAATGTCTATATATTATTAGGTATAATTTAACTTTTCTTTTTATATGTATGTATATAGTTATGTATGTATATATATGTAGAAACAGGAAAGAATATAATTTACATATTTATAATATTATTTTTGAAATCTACATCTATAAACATTTCTAATTAGCGCGAAGTTTAAATGCTCATTTTATGAAAAATGTATATTGGAATTATTGCAAGTACTGGTGAAACTTATTTTGCAAGTGGTGTGTACCGTTTTATTATAATTGTTAGCAAATTTCTAATTTTTAAAGATTTTTTTCTCTTACTGCTCAGTACTAAAAAGCAAAAAAAAACTAAATTAATTCAATATTTGTACATACAAAGAAAAAACAAAAAATTATTTAGAGCCCTTTGAAGAGCATTAAAAACTTCGCTGACTTACAAGTTATAATAAAAATTGAAGGAAAAATTGCGAAATTGAAAATTCCGGCCCATCGAATAGAAAAACGCATTAAAAGGGTTAACCAACTTGAAGCTGGTTAGGTTTTCAATCGATTTTACCCCACATGTCGCTATTATTATTTTTTTCTGCACCACTGGATTAATCGTACATGTGATACCTAAAATTTACTTTTGTTTTTACATTTCTTATAATCAATCACTTACAATCAACCAAGTAATTAATACTTGACCAATCTTTTAAATGCATTTTTTTTATTCAATGGATCTTATTGGAAATATTTTACAAAAGCTATGAATGTGGACTAAAAGCCAATTCAAAAAATTTTGTTCTTGCGTATTTAAACGAAACACACCCAAAGAAAATGTTCATTTAAATCCTTAATCTTCTTTAGATAAAGAACCGAGATCACTTAAAAATATTTCTGGCGTTAATATATGCGATGAACCGACAATAATTTCCCAATTCTTTGTACCGGATGTTACTTCATATGCACATCGCATTTCCGAAAAACTACAGCCACCCACAACAAATACAATAACACGAGGTACATTTTTGATGGCCGTTTGGGCTTTATCTTTGTGCCAGTGTCCATAACGTGCACTACTGTTAAATTGTAAAATTGTAAAATTAATCGTCCAATTTATGATAATAATCGTGCGACTACATTTAAATCAAATCGACCCCATTTGTCCTATTTTTATAATTTTGATATGATAGAATGTCTTAAACATAGGCTGATTAAAATTCTAACATTTCCTATAAACGTAACCTCTTCGTTTTCTATGTTAGAAAAGGAATTAATAAGATTCGGGAAAAAAATTTCAGATTCTTTCCACTTAGTTTTTTAAATAAAAATTTAGAATGAAACCAATACATACAAGTCATCCCACCAAAATATAAGACAAATTATCTCCAGTGATATTTGTAATCAAATGACTGATACAAATAAAATATTCATACAAATAAAATATTCATTTAAACAATACGCTCCCTTTTTGCAAATGTCTTGTCTTATTTTACCGACAATATTCTATCATATCAAATCATAAAAATCATCGATTTCGTTTAAATTTAGCTGTACGACTGAATGCAAACCTTGTTGGTGCATGATAGGCGGTACTTTGAGATCGACCAGCTAAATATGGAAAATGTCTGGCATCTAATTTATCTTCAATGCAATCTTCCATTATATCTTTGATGACTGGTGTCCATCGTGACATTTGATAAGTATGTTCGGTAATACGTTCTTTTCTTGGTACTGTATATGCTTTTTTGCGATTTCCCTAGACAAATAGAAATTACCATAAATATATATTTAATAAAAATTAAAATTATAAAAAAAACTTACATCAGACACAATATTGATACCAAGAAAACTTAAATTTCGAACCATATCTTGTTCTTTAGGGCCAATTTGAGCGTGCGTAAATAATTTCATTAGATTTTCCTCGGAAATGCCATTTTTGATCATTACATACAAAGCGATAATACGAACTTTATCATAGTTGGATATATTCTACAAAATTGCTTGCGATTTATTATTGAAAATAATCCCATAATTAAACCGCTTACCGCTTCAAGAAGTATTGGAACAATATTTCGCATATGATCTTTGATTTTTTCACCTTCGGCATCGGTGCCCATTGCCAAATCTTGTTCAACTCGACATAATTTATCAACATATCCCTAGAATTAAGAACAAATTAAACATTTTTACATCAAAATATAATCATTACAATCGGTGTACCTGATAAGCTTTCATGCAATCCTCAGCCAAATGAAGATGAGTAGCATATTTGGACAATTCTTTTTGATACTGAGGCATTTTCTTAATCATTTGAGATAAATCACGCATTGATTGTTTATCGCCTGTGTCGAACATAAATGCGATTAATTTAAAATTAATCAATTAATGATAAATCCGAATTTACCTTGACTCATTCTCTTTGATTCTGTAAATTTCTTCAAATTCGATGTAACCTGAGTGGATACAACAGCGATATGTTGATGTCTTAATTCCACCCACAATTCATCATTTTCATCCAACAATACTTCTTTGTCATTAGCATTTGGTGCCGGTTGAAATCTACAAATTCCATCATAAATCAAAAAATTGTGAAAACATCGCTACTTCGTGCACTTCATACTTATAGACATCGTTGACAATAGGCAAAAGATCGTAAGCCATTGCTTGAAGGGTCAGTTCGTGAAGTAATGGTGTGACACAATCAAAACCACGGTCTAAAATCAATAGTTGAGAACGTGCTTTCTCTGGACCTTCACCCATGGTCGGCTCATCAGCTTTGTAAGCGTCTAATTTTTGTTGAATTAATTGAGCCAATTCAACGTTTCGATCCCAATCACTGAAAAAGAAAAAGTTGGTTTTTTAATAAATAAAAACAATTTAAATCATTTTCGTGATCAAATTAACGTACCTACGATATCGTACAGCTGGATATTCACCTAAAGTAGCACATAGGGTGGCTACTTGTTCGGCAATTCGTTCCATATTGCCTAAACGTGCCGATGAAAGGCTTGGCGAATAAAGGCATTGAAATGTGTCAGGCGAGTCTAAGGAAAATACCTAAACGACGCACATCGTTATTTAGGCATATTTTGTGTTGTTTTATTTAAAGAAAAATGAATTAATAACAAAATGCAACTATGTATATCAAAAAAGCAACAAACAATGTTTAATGTTAGTATAAATGTTGTTATCACACCTGACATTCATATGGCAAAAATGCAATGTTGATTTCCTTCAATGTTTTGATTTTTCTAGCTCCAGTGGACTTGCATAAATCGTTAAACAATTCCTCAGGGCAGACTGTGAAGTTAATTTTATGAAAAAAGTATTAATGTGTTAAAAACGAGTAAAAGAATTGTAGTTTCAGTTTTTTGTTTGGAGAAGACGAAAGACGCTATTTAGCGCAACTTATTTATATAGTTAATTATAGATTTTTGGTCCAAGCTAAAACATAACAAAAAGCAAAACAGTATAGCGTCCGGACATTAAAGTACAGAAATTTGATTTATTTAAAATTTCATGTTTAGACTAAGATGAATAAGAAAATGTTGATTGTTTTTAGTCATTAAGGAAAATTTAAATTTAATTAAAAGCTCAGCATAACCACTCAAATAGTGAAACCATCACCAAATGAATTTTAACTTTGATGGATTTTAAAATACCTGTTCTTCATATGGTATAAATGCAATATTTATTTCAGTGCAAGCTTTCATATATTTTACGACATGGGCCTTTTTAAACATCTGAAAAATTTCATTTGGTATTGCTGTCGGAAAAGTTGAGATAATAACAATAAAAATTTAAAAAAAAAATTATATCATAAAAGGGAAAACTTGTTCCAAATATTCTCAACATACCTTCGGTAAAGAATACATGAGCTGCACGATAAAGTGGTCGGTTAGGATGTTCAAAATCTTTCATTAGAGCTCGTACAGATTCTTCTGACGGAGTAATCAAGTAAACGGCATCCATTGTTGGAAGAGGTTCACGTTTTTTATGGATGTCTTCAACCACTAAAATCAATAATTGTTATTATTAATGATAAAAGTACATTTCAATACTAAGTCAATACGAACAGGTAATTCCTTCGGCACTTATATCATGCATTTTACAACAAGCTGAAACCATTCGCATTGCTAACTTGTCCACAACTAAAATTCGCCATTCTACGCCGTTAACTTTGCCGGCAGCACCTTTTTTAGTAGAAGGACCCTTGTAGCGGATCACTTCATTCATGATCTCTGTAAATGTCAATTTATAATTATGAATGAAAAGGTACAAAAAATTGAAACAGAAATGTAAACAAAAACATGTGTAGAATAAGCGGAGATTACAACCTATACGTAATATGATAAATTGCATTTTTACGTCAAATGGATGACGTCATCGGGCCAATTTGCGCAAGTGGTCAAAATAAATCAATAATTAATTTTTTCTATCGCAAAAATAAATGCAAATTTACGCAATTTTCTTCAAATTGACTTTAAACTAATTAAAGTTATTAAAAAGACGGTAATATACTGTAAAAATATGAAAATTTGCTTGGAAATAAAGAAAACCAAAATATAGGGCGTTTCCAAAGAAAATTTTGTCTATATCCATTCAACGTATGTACAACATAAATTCACTGGATTTTTTATATTGATTCGATGATGTGGTTATTAAACAACAATTTAATACACTTTTCAGTAATAATTTCAATGTATAAATAATAAAAATCACTAAAATTACTCACTTTGACCGACTTGCACTTTTAACGCCATGGTTTAAAGTTTACGTTTGACTTTTTCACTGTGCAGTGAACAGCGATGCCAACATAAAATATTCAATATTGCTAGATGAACGATAAGGTTCCATTTTTTTTATAGAAAAATGGCAGCGTTTGATGCTACATTTTATAACGAAAAGTGGTTAATAAAATTTATGTAATGTTAGAACGAGAAATTTTTTTTATTTTTCATTTTTTTTTAAATAAAAATTGCTAAAAGTTGTTATCCGTAATTAATACTTAAAATACTATTCACTGTTAGTATTGAGTAATGCAGGTACGTGCTAATAATTATGATTAGTAATAAATGAATTGATAAATCCTAGAAAATGCCGTGTTCAACGTAAATTTAGAAAATTATTATTAACTGCAACGCTCATAATTGCATTTATTTTTATTATGTATTGGTAACTAATTATATTATCTTATGACGCCCCACATTTAGAAATAAAAATTATGATCTAAAATTCTAAACTTAGCCTAGAAAAATTTGTTTTAAAAGACTATATAATCGGTTATTATTCACTTACAATTGCTGTACCTGTCTATACATATATAAAGAGGGAAAATGCCGTAGGCCATTATTAAACATGCCTTAGTTTCGTGGGTTCTGACATTTCAATGATTGATGGCTTTAGGTAGTCTCCTAATACGACGAGATAGACTTTGGACATCTGTAAAATAAACCTTTAGTATTTTGTCAGGCTTTTCATAAAATCTGCCATTTTAAGGTATTACTACAAGCATCTGGTATAGATGCACTTAGTCTTAGACGTTAAAACTGATTATGTTCTATATGCGCCTGTTTACTTTTATTCTGCGTAGGGGGACTAGAGGAAAATATGAATTTTGATGTTTTAGTTCAGAAATAGGATCTTCCATTGATCTGTACAATGAACAGTCTACTAAATAAATATTGATTCACTACTAGGACTCCTAGAGGGTCAATGGAACCTGTTCATTATCCTTAAAACAATAAAACAATTTTTTTTTATTTAGAAGCATTTATAATTTATTTCTTTTGTTTATAAATTAGCTGTGTCATTATATACGTTAATGTATATTGTTTATTGTATAAGTTTTACATAACATTTTGTCTATATGTATTATTAATATTTTTGTATTAAATCTATTAAAAGTATAGAGAGAAGGATTGCACACATGAAAGGTACATATACATAATACATTTAATTAAATATTTCGTATGTATGTTATTGTTATTGATTTGTTGCTAAAACAATTGGATTTTTCAATATTTATTTGATGCATATATAACCGGATTACTAGTGACTAACCACTAAAATTGGCGTATAACCGACTATATTATAAATGATGAATATTGGAGAAACAAAAAACCAAACCCAATTGTAATGTGTAACAATATTCAATAAATTAATCGATCGGTTTTTTTTAAAATTGGTTTTCGAATATTTCTGATTGATCACAAAAATACATAAAGTATGGTTACAATATTTAATATTCTTATATAGCTTATTAAAAATGTGCCTTTTTTCATTTATTTAATCTTTTTTTTACCAATAAATGCATGTTTTGTAGCAACAACAAAATCGATGATAATTTAAATTAAATGCCTTTTTCGACTTCGCGTCTTCGTATTATGTTGGTACAGACCTAAAAATTTGTTAATTCAAAAGAGAACAACATCAAAAAAACTGATTATATGTATCAGCTGATGAAGCTCTGGACTTTAAAATCCGAAATCTACAATCCAGTTTGTGTAGTTATTGGTCAAAGTATCCAAATTCCTCTAGCACTGTGACTTTAATCTGTAATCTATTTAGTATAATAAGTTCTTACATAAAATTGCACTAATTGTCTAACCAATAGTATATTCAAATAAGGGGTAAGTCACATGGCAAAAATACGCACGCAACAACTATGAATTATTTTAAGTTTTAAGACAATATTATCATCATTATTATTTTTTTTTTAAATAGAAAATTGTATGTGCATTTTATATTTATTTTTTTGTTTTGTTTTTCTTCTAATATCTACTCTCTATCTAATTAATGTCCAAAATAATCTAACGGAAAACGATTGCATATTGTGATAGCCCTATATTCAATTTTCCGTTAAAATTGTCATCTATCTTGATCATCCTATGTATGTATGTATGTTTGCGGAATAGTATTCAATATTTTAACACTATTTGTAACACTAAAAAATAAAGCTTAAATTATACTAAAAAGAAATATATCACACATATAATTTTAAATCTAATTTTAAAAGCTAAACGGACTTACGAATAAATATTGGGTTTTTTTGTTTGTTTGCATTAGTTACTAATATGTAGAACAGGAAAAGAAGCGATAACGTTTATTAGTTTGACAGAGTAGTGTGTTTTTTTTTATCATTTTACTAAGTATTTTATGTAAATTTTTATTTAATTTTAAAACATTTTTTTTTCTTTCTTTCATGTTATTGTTTAAAGTTAAAAGCAAAAATGTTGTTGCAAAAAGAAAGAAACATTTTACAATAAAGGCCGTGGTGTTTTTAATAATGATTAAAATTTATTATTTAGAGTAGAAGAAATGCATTTTTTTTGGACCTTTAATTTTAGTGCAAAAATAAAGTAGATTCACACTTAATAGCAATATGAAAAATGGGGGGGTTATAGAGCTAATAGAAAATAAATTTTATATACAAATGATTTGAACACATAGAGATATAAATATAAAAACGTTTATCATAGTTTTTCCGAAATTCCTCTCGCTTTTTCCTTTAAACAGTGTGGTATTTTTATGTAATGTGATTTTATTTTTGTTGTTGTGAACTAAACTTCTTTTAAAATGCATATAAATGTCCATAATATTTACAGAAATTGGATTTCCATGCTTTTTAAAATAAATGCCCTAACAAACTGAACGAATATGAGACACTTTCTGTCATTTACATAAAAAAAAAATTCGTTCGCTCTCTTCTTTCTATCTAGAAGTTGATATTCTTATTGTTTGAATATATTTATGTTTTTATTTCGGGACATCAACTTTTGTGTCTTTTAAGTTATTATAGTATCCTAGAAAAATAAAATCACAATACAACACATTTCTACCGATCCAAAGTTAATAATAAAAATCACGGACACTTTCAAGCAACAAGTATATGACATTTTTAAAAAGTGTTTTCATATTAACCCCAATAAAAAAAGAATTATCTGCTGATCGGTAACGAGAAATAAAGTTATTAACACACCCAAAACCAAAGGAGTCTTTTCTTAAATTTTCTTAAAGTTTATTACTCACAACAAAATCACTCTTTCATCATACAAAATATTCTTCTTTTTAATGACCAGACACACCGCCTCAACACTTAAATATCTTACAATTTTACATACATCACCATCTAAAATATGAACTCTTAAATATAACAATAATTATTATTTTAATTTAAAATTAATTTGCATATTTTGGATATTCATTTATATAACTAACAATAAGCGTCATGTTTTTAGCAAAATATATAATAAATGTGAATCCATCCTTATTTTAACTTTTTTGAACAAACGATTATTTATAGACTTATTTTTTTTTTTTGCTAATTTCTTACATAATATTAAATTTATAATGATATCGCCTACGTTGGACACAACACCTTCAAAATGTAATCCGTTAGGAGTGTCGGTACCGTTGGACTATCTTCATTGATGGCTTTAAGTACTGGAAAAATAAATAAAAATAAAATATTATAATCCACGCACAGAAATACTATTTATTCGAAGTCTAGAACAATTTTCGGCTGTTTGGATGCAGATGACAGTGATATTGTAAGGTCTACCATTTATTAGAGACACGTTTATTGTACGGGAATATGAAATATCTTCTCTAGTAAAAGTAAAAGTAAACAACTTAAGATAAGTGTAGTTTCAAGAAAGTATTGAAGATTTGCATTTATATATCTGAACCTGAATGAAATTACAGAAGAGGAAATGAACATTTAATTTGTTATTTATTTATAACCGAAGCAGCAAAACACCGTATTAGAAATGATGATATAAGAGAAATTTATGCTATAGATGATGTTGTTGGTTGGAGGCGAAATAGAAGACGCTAATGAAGGAAGAATTGGAAGAATAAACAATGATAAAATGGCAAAAATTGTTACTGACAATAAACCAATTGATCGACGTCTACTTGGAAAACCATCGAAGAGAAGAATGAATGGACAATAATCGTGTTTCAAGAAGGGTTTGGCTTGAATCTCTCTAGAATGAATAGACATATGTAGGTTAGGTATCTATATAGAAAATAAGTAATCTTTATAAAATAACAATTTCCATTTTTAGAATAATTATTTGGATAAGGATAGAAGAATGGAAAAAAGGAAACTTGAAATATGTATACTCACTGAAGAAAAATGGAAGAATCTTATTTAAACTGTAAGTACCTATATTTTACTAACCTATAAATAAGCACTAGTTTGAGGGCGTACTTAACTCTAAAATTAAATAACACTTTTTATAATAAAAGACAATACATATCAGTTGAAAAATTGAATTACAACAAACATAAAACAAATGATATTCATAAAGTCTAATAAATACCACTTATAAGACAGTAACAACCTCTACGGAAACGGAATATTTAAATGAAACTATACATTTCAATGTCGATTGAAACGCCTGGCGTTATGTATCGCAGTAATTGTTATGTTAATCGATTCCCTTTGTTTCTTTAGTGAGTAGAGTTATCAATACAATAAAGAATAAACGATTAATGCATAAAATCTAAATGGCACAAAAATTCAAATTTGCATACGCCACTGTTAGGATCATCAAACAAAGCTACTCATCAACTCCATATGCCTACACACTTACTTTTAATAAGCACTTGAAGTGCTTGATTGTCTGGCGGACCACTATCCATGTGATATGGGATGACAGTTGTAAGATATTTTGCTTCCAACCCTTTTTTAAGGATAAACATTTTCGTAATTACTGTTTTTAAGCATATCTAAGAAATATAATACCTGTCGGTTGTTTGCCTTGTGCTTTGCCTCGTTTCTTTTCAACATGATATTGACGTCGCCTATTTTGTACTGCCAAAAGTAATGAAATAAATGTGTTTTTCAATTCCTTTTCGTATTCTAATTCATCACGTAATGCTAATTCTGAAATTAATGTTTCTGAAAATTCTCGTATTAAAACTTCCATCTCCAGGTAGAGTTCATTAAGTTGAGAAATTGTCAATGATCGTAATTCTACAGTTAAAATTAATGGGAATTAATTAAATTTGCCCGGGAAAACTCGACCAAAACAATAAATTACTTTCTTCATATAACGGTGTACCAAGAACTTCTTTTGCTTTTTCCATTACTTCGGAAACTTCTAGGGCATCGGCTTCCGATGGTGTTGTCTCATCCATTATATCATCGATTTCTTTAATAACCTCTTCGGCCGTTTTAATTGGTTCATTATCTGTGTGTATACCACCTAAAATTAATGCATGCATATCCAAATCATTTGCTACCGCTTCATCTTCGGAACTAAGATCATTTAATTCGTCATCTTGTGTTTGAGCTGAACGCTGACCTAACTGTAGGGCTGGCATGTGCATTTGTCGTGCGTACGATTTTGACCAGTCAATTGGTAGAATATTTCCAAAATTGCCGGTTATTGTCCACCACATTCTGTAACGACAAAAAACAAATATATATTCAAATTGCGATATGCTAAGTAGAATTCGCATATTCAAAACGGGAAATTTCAATTTAAGTAAATTTAACCTGCTTTTATACGTCAGGTCAGATCAGATATTGTTTTAAATTGTAATCATTTATATAATCAAAACAACCGCTCGGAAGTCATGGAGCGTGAACAAAAATTTATACAAAAAAAATCAACAAAAATGTCAAGACAATGTAAACAATTCGCTGAAGACGAAAACCGTATACTTTTCAGAGCATCGTAGTACAACAGATTTTTAACTTTTAAGTGCATGGGCGAGTATTATAGAAAAAAATCATATATACATAAAATGTATGTATGTATGTATGTATGTATGTGTAATATGTATGTATGAATATACTATATGTATGTAGTGTAGGTACAAATTCATCAATATACTATGAGTCATCCCATTGTCAATGTAAACAACCTAAAGTTTTATTTTGCGCAAAAAATTTGCGCATTTTTGTCCTCATATAGCGTTGGTAACATAATGGCAGTCAGGAGTCAGTCACTCATCATGGGGATGGGAAAATTGCGTTCTCTTTTCCATGTGTACAGAATGAATAAAACAAACAAAAAGTTGTTTTATTACTTGGGTATATGTATTAATGAACTCTAGATGCATAGGCGTAGTTATTAGGAGACAATATTGTATTTTTTTATATCCCATAACCCAATAGGGACTCTATCTTTTGATAGAGACAATATTTTAAAACTTTAAAATTAATTTTTATTTATTTTTGAAGGAGAAAACGATAAATAAAATGTGGACACTTAAACAGAAAACCTATGAAATTTCAAAAATCAAAATATTTACGTTTTAATTGCAAAAAAGAATTTTTTTAAATCCAACAATGGAAAAATAATATTCACGGTCATATTCATTTTCCAACATGCGCTAACCAATTTACAATATTTGTTAAATTCATTATCATGATTTATAAAACTGACCTTAGCTATGCATAATATTAATTCTCAGAGTGTACAGATTCACAAAAGCTTAAATAATCCACCTGCACAAATGCTATTGTATTTTCTGTGTTCACCAACGCAATGTTGTATAATATAAGTTAGATGGATAATAGAAATAGTTGACAAATCACAGTAATTATGTAAATGAGGTCTACAATTTGAATGATGTTCGAAATAGATATACATACTAAGTAGAATAATAAGTAGTTAAATAAAAATAACAATAATGAATGAATATTAAAATCGAAAGTCGAAACAATTTGTTGAAATTTGTATAAATTGGGAATTGTTTTAAGTTTTTTCCTATCATTAATTTTAAATAATTAAATTGATACATTAACCTCTGCTTGGCTGTAGGTATAAAATAAATAATTATTAAGGTCATATTAGGTTACATAATATTTAAAATTAATTTCGCTAATATTTAATGTTTTGGGACCTGGGTTAGAATCCCATTTGGGCTATTTGTTTGGCTACTGTTTGATCTGAGAACGGCTGGTTTGGATTCCATACTTGATAAATTTATTAACAGTTAATAATTAGAATGAAATGTAACTTTTACTTAGACATACATATCCTGCCACGCCAATCATTCCAACAACGTGTCTACTGTTAACAGTGGGTTTTTCTCTCTACTGCTAAATACATTTTTTTGTATCCACTATCCATTCTGTATAGTGATGTCAACGGCAGAACTGAGCTATCATTCTATATACATATGTAGTAACTAGTAAGTAGTGTTTTATCTAAAACAGTGACTAAAATTTTAGTTTCGTTTTAAATTCTCACTTTTAGATATTCACGTCCTATATAATATATATGTGCATACAAATTCAACAATCATCATGGTTTAAGTGCCAAAAAACTTCATGATCTCAATATTAAATTCATTAAACGTCGAAATGTGTCATAAAACATTTCTGATAATGAAATATCTGCCAATCTCTAAACCAGACATTTATTATTATTTTCCCATTATGCCTAAACGTTCAATTTTGTTCATTTCGATCACGTTTAATAAAATGTATCTCCCGTGTTTAGAATATTGTCTATGATGTGCGATGGCACCAGTATAATTTATAGAAAACTATCAACGACCTGAATGTAAACATCATTTAAATAGATAACGATTTTTCGTGAATGTTGATTATATATAAAATCTTGACAGATATTGCAACTTATACTCAATCATTAATCAAGAAAGTTGTATTTTGTAAATTAACATGAAAAGAAAAAAAACAAATGTGATAATAATGATGATCATGATGATCATACGAAGTTTTAAAGAAAGAAAAAGAAAATATTTCTTTGATTTAAAAAAAAATTATATTTTTAAAAGATTATTTTTATCTTTACTGACATCAATATTTTAACTTAGGCAATCATTGCAAAACCGACGAAGAGACTTAGTGCTTTTAAATGCTTGCCTTTAGAGTGAAAGATCTCAACTTTACGCTTTAGCTCGATGTAAATAAGGAAATCTTTTTCTAGGAAATGGTAATTTAACAGAGGATTTGGTAAATGGTAAAAGGGCCATCCCTCGCATTCTGACATACCCTCAGCCTACTATTCTAGAAGATCAATAAACTTTAGGATGGTTGCCAAGGGGGCGTCACGGATTTTTGATTTGTTTGTTAGAAGGCTTTCAAGCGCCTTTTTCCTGATACGATTGGACAGTCACAAAGTAAATGTTAAATCGTTTCGGGCAGTTCCTCGCAATATCTACAAGTTGGTTTTTCCACCACACCCATCCTGTGTAAATGAGCTTTGAATTGTTCGTGCCCGATAAAGAAATAAGTGACTTTTCTTGCTATTGTTCTGTTCTGGCATTCTGAAATTTACCCCCATTTTGCCTTGTGCCTCTGCCTGGAGGTTTGTTCTTGCAGAGAACGTAGGGTGGTTCGAATTCCACGTGAGACCGTGTAGGGTATTGTGGGTATCAATTTATATAAGAATGCCATTGCTTGATTTTATATTTATTACGTAAGAGTATTGAATGCAATTTTCTATGAAAGTAGCATTTACTAGCAATTGCAATATATACGAACTCCTTTTTTGTTATTATTTTATTATGTACATACATTATGTACCTATGCATATATATGCTATTATATGGTCTGCTGTATATACTTACTAAACATCGATTTATTTTCTTCGTATATGGCAAACAAAATACCTACTTGAGAATCATATTAAACATCGTAAGCAATATGTTTATATTTTCCCTTTTTAAGCTTATATATCGAGTTACCTCTACCTTGTACTCAATTTTTGTGTAAACCTCTGCACTTGAACAACTATCTTTGAATTTTTTTATCTCTTTGTTTCACAAAAGAAAATTAATTTCTTAAAAAAATATGGTTTTTTCTTTGCTTTTCTTATTTTTTTGCTTGAAGATCTTTTTACCTACCACATCAACTTAAAGGGAATTAAATTGAAAAATTTTGCTGTAAATACACAACCATTGAGCAACATTTTTCAATAGACAATTAATTAGAAATGTTGTTAATACATTAAGTCTTTTGAATTAAAAAACCGAAAATGTTGGTCGGTTCACAAGAAAAGATATTTGAAGTGTTTTACCTTAATTTTTTTAATTTATTATAATAGCCACATTATTAAGTAGTAGGTAATTTAATAAAAAAAATAATGAAGCCGGTAAAATTTCAAAGAACTGTATCAAATAGGTATACATATTTACTATCTTTTGTAGGTATATGTATATGAACTTACGGTAAAGAGGTAAAAGTATTCATTCAATGACCTGTTCGCTTTTTATAAATATGTATGTGTTACTATAAATTAATATTATCATACATATACTTATATAAAGTGGCTTAAGCTCTAGGTACTTATATTTTATCTCTTTAATAACCTGTTAACCTGTTTGATTGATATTACTATACAATTGTTTTTGTACATATGTTAATGTTTTGTTATTACTTTTTGTTATTAGCAAATAGTCTACTTTAAATACATTATATCTTTGAACAATGGAAATTCAGATAATTAAAGAGATACATATGTATAATGTATAGCTAGCTATAAGTACTTAATTTAATAGATTTAAAATATTTTATTTTATTTCATTTGATAGTTCCAATCCATACAAAAGGACTTATTGTTACACAATCATCTTTAAAAATACAAATTGACGGTTAACGTAAAAAATAATTAATGTAAATTATTAGGAAGTAAGCAATTTAATAAAAACAAAACTAAAAATATATATGTAGTAGTATCAACTATTGGAACCTTGTGGTTTACGTGTCAAATATGATCATCATCATCACCTATGTATATATTTACCAAAATATAAAAATAACTAAACTATACATTCATAAGGGTAACGCTCTACTATCTCGTATAATAAAAACCAGATACCCTCTCATAAATGCCGAAAATTTGCTAAATGCTAAATATGGTTATGTGGAGAATTCCATTAACTGATCCCATGAAGAAAAAAAATTTCATAGTAAGTATACGTAATATATGAATGGAAGAAATCAAGAGGTACAGAGATTTATCTGGATAATAAATAACTTGTATAGAAAGGAACGATAACTATTATTATAACTAGCCATCTAGTCGTGTCACTACTGATGAGAATACATTATTAAATTAGCCAATGTTAAAGGCATGCCTAATACTATTACAACTGATAAATAAAACTGGTCAAGAGAAAAGTCGTAAACACACATGGTATCACAATATGTGAACGTTTAATAAAGAAGAATTAACTACCATACATCTGATTTTAGATGAGTAACAAAAAACTTTGAAGACGACAGTTAATCTAAGAAGTATAGAAAATGCTTTGTTCCGATAATAAGTAATGTCTGGAACTGGAACGAACAATAAAGAATCATAAAAAATTATATACATACAGAAAAAGTAATATGTAATGTCCAATAGCAGACATGATCGATTTTAACTAATAAATTTGGTAAGTAGGCATCGAACCATGATAATTTACAGTTTCAATTTAATTAAAATGTAAAAACTGACACTACTTTGATAATTTTTGTAATTAACGTTTAGTTAATTATCTCCGGAAATTCTAATTAACTAAAAAACATAATTAAAACAAGCAAACTAGACGGAATATATATTAGTAGCACAAAATATGTACAAAAACATCAAATAGAAAAATACTATTTTCGTCAAACAATCATTAATTCCTCCTAATTAATAATGTTAATTAATGTTATCAAAATATTACAACAACATATTCTTATAATTTATTCATTTCGAACAACACAGCTAGAAAATTACATACAAAAATAAATTTGTAGGCTAATATTTGCTTATAGAATTAATTGTGTCAACAAAATTTACATAGAAATGACTAAATACACTTTTGTATAATTTTTATTTTTTTTTTTGTAATTTTTTCGCGCTCTAAAAGAAGTCATATACAATATACATACATATAATTAGTATTGTAAACAATGAATAAACATTTAACTCCTTTTTTTTAAGTAATTGGCCCTAAAATTACGAAGTACCTATTATGATAGGAAAAGAGATTAATGATGGACAGGATATCGTGTCGTATGTATTTTTAAATACATAAAAAACAAAGCCATCCATACCCGTTGTTCTTAATTCGATTAATTAATACATTTGCATGCCCAGGCGATGAAGCAATCAAATTATAATATTTTTCATGTTCACGCAGTCTTGGCGTTATATTTATACATACATACAATGAGATAAGAGGCGTTAATTTCCTCTTGGCAGTTGTGTATTAATTTGTTTTTGTTTGAAAGGGAAATTCTTTGCTGATACTTATTTATAAATAGGTTCTTATTTTAATTTTTTTTTTCTTTAAAGAATATTGCTTACTATGAAAAATAATAATAAAAACAAAGTGACTAGAGAGATGTTTAAAGTGATCACCGACATGCGAGAATTAGCAGATTATATTTGAGTTAAAGAATAGTAGAGGTAATCTTGCCGGATTTCTTTTTTATACATTTTTTTTTTACTGGTGAGTTGAATATTTTTTTTTTGAATAAGTATTTTGGTACAAATATTTATTGAATGTTTTTTAGAAGCACTCCGAGTTTTTTTTAGATAATTATACTAATAAAAAAAAAAGTTAATGTACTAATTTTATGGTAATGGTTGAATTAAACCGTCATATAATCAATTATGAAAACATAAAACAAAAAACACTTTCCCTACGCCCCAAGTCCGTGGCGGAAATTTTACGATCAGCAAGTATCAGACTTCTCGGCTTCACTAACATATCTATGTATCTATTCAAAAATGCGAAATAAAAGATTGAACGATGTAGAAAGTTGATTCTACTGAAAAGTCATTTTTGGCTTAAAATTTAAAAGTACAACCAAGTAACTATAGTGGACTATTGACCACAAAAATCGACGTTTTTACTTAGATTAACCTAGCTACCATCTGTATCTCTAAAATAATTATGCCCTTGACATTGCCCTATTTAAATTAGCCAATTTTTATATTGACAAACAAACAGTCAATTTAAGACTTTTAATCTATTTACTTGACAGCTCATTGCACGTAAACAAAGCAATTAACAATTAATGTTTGTTAGTTCAATTCATCATACATATATTGAACACATCTGCTTAAAATGTTAGCTTAGTCACTTTTAATATGCATGTGCGGAAATTTTAAATTTAATTTTAGGCTCAGCTAATATTAATTTAAATTTTAAGTAAACTTTTTTTTTTGATATGTGGGTTTCAACAATAATATATATCTACTCGTATGTAATATTTTATGTACATAATGTACATATATTATAGATGGAGCGTATATTTAAGGTATATACACTATGACTATGCAGTATGTATCTTAAATTAATACGAATACGAATGAGTCAAACAATTTTCTGAATATTGTAATAAATTAAATTCCATTAAAATCATAAGTTTATAAGATATGGGCCGAGAGCAAGGTCGAATTTGATGTACATAAATAGATTTTGTTGATGCATATAATTACAGCAAAAACAAACGGACATCTGTTTTATTTTGCACATATACACATACATATATATGTATATATGTACATATGATTGCGGGGGAATAAATTTGCAATAATATGAACTTGATTTAAAATAATTTGTAAAATGTAAATTTTACTTAATTTCACACCTACTTACAGACATAAACAGTTCAACAACACTGTAGCTCTTTTTGTATCTTAGAAAAATTGCTAAGAAACATTAATACCGCTAAAAAAATTTTATTCCTATATTCTATATTTTCCATATTTTTAAGTATAGAAATCCTTCAGAGCTTCATTTAAATGAATTGTAATAAAAAATAAGAATATGTATAATATAACTAGGCAACCTTAAATATACATGTACAGCCAATTAATTTAGAAAAACGAAATAATTTTTAAAGGCGTGAAACTAACACCATCTGGTTAGCATGATTAAAAAAAACGTTTAACAAAAAATCTTTAGATAATAATAATATTTTAGTGTCACTCGCAAATTAATGGGTACACACTATGCACACAACACACATATACATACATATAGATACATAGAGTGATGTGTTTGAACACTATACTCCTGCCTGATCTAAATGTAGAAAATCCGTTCCAGATCATCACCAATGGGCACGAAAGATTTGCCTTTATAAATATGTTTGCCTTTTGAATAAGATCGGGGGGGCCTAAATCTGAATGTTGACTATTGTTGCTCATATAAGGAGGGTGTAAATGTGTTTATTGAAGAAAACGTGTGATTTTTTATATAAAACTGTTAATGAGGCGTGAAAATATTTGTTTTTTTAATTTGAATATTAATTGATGTTGTGTCACGTCAATAGATCATATATGTGGGTTAAGTTTTAGTGGTTCTATTACATGTTTTTGTACGTATACTTTTGTAATCAAAGTTAGCGTTATTAACGATGACAATACCTTCTAGAATTGAGTGCTGAAGAATTTTCTTTAATATAATATGCTAAAAGTTCGGAATACTAACGATCGCGTTCCTTCGCACTCAAACTTGCAAAGTTTGAAATTTTTCTTCAATTTTTAGATGTCTACACAGTTTTTACAATTTTTCTACATTTCAAAATGCTCTTATTTTGGACAGAATAATTGTTCAAATAATTGTTTTTGAAATGGCATTGAAACATCCAAAAACCACCCACATACGGAAACTTTGTGGACCGGACATCTTTTAAGATATCTTTTATCTACTTGACCACAATGATATGTATGTAAATCGATCCAAGAAATTTACTTAGAATTTTTACTAAATCATCAAATAAAAATATAATATCTTTCGGAAGATTAAGTATACATGATGAGGAACATTATCTATACTATACTATCGCTTCTTCAAATTGTCTGTCCCTCAACGCCCATTACAAAGCTCCATAAGTAATAATAACAAATATAAAGCACCTGGTACCATCATTAAAAGTAATGAAAGATTTACATATTCCATTTAAGAATAAATCTTTCTCTTTATATATTGAGGTGATTGCACTTTACCTTCGTTATTTTTTTAATACGCTTCATTCGAGTCAGTCAAATGATATTATTTATTATTACTACTTTTTCGTATTATTATTGTTATTGTACGTATTAACATATTCTTATTTGATATGTTTTGACGCTCATATGGCGTTAATAACTTTTAGAAAGTTAACGTTAAAGTCGGCATTTCGTTTTTATACACTGAACTCTATTAAAACATAAATAATTGGAATTTTTGTAGTTTATTTTTAATCATTGTTGAATTCCTTTAATGATGTTTTCTTATTTACTATATTTAACTTCAACCGTGAAAATGAAAGCAATCAAGAGTATCTTTCTTGTATTTCCATGTTATACACATCAAGGTAATAAATTTAGATGTTCCTAAAATAAGTTTTTGTTCTTTCATGTTTTTACCTAATGGGAGTTTAAGAAATTATTCATGTGGAACTAAGGAACACGTACAGTGGTATGCAAAATAATAGGTATTTCCCAAATAAATGGCCAAATTGATATGAACGACACCTTTAGAATCTATAATAATATACATAAGTAAATGAAATTATTTTCTCTCTTTAATTTTTAATAAGTAATTTGTTCGGAAAACAAAAATTATGACTGAATCAAATCAATTATTCAATTTTCTTTTTGTGATGTGTGAGTTTGCATCTACATATTATTTTGCCCACCACTGTATCTAAAAAGAAGTAGAACCGTGTATTACCGCAATTTCATTGAATATTTATGTGGGACTGGTAGGACCGATATTTATATGTATCCACAATTTTATCGAAAAAACAAAACAGAAAATAAGAAAAGACGATAGAATTAGAATTCCTACGTATGGAAGTGAAGGAAGTGATTTAATTCCAAACCCTTCGGGAGATCAAAGTGCTACTTATTGATAATTGAATATTGAGTGAAGCCAAAAATCGAATATATTTACGTATAAATATAAATATACGATTTTTAAAACTCAAGTTTTTTTTTTAAATTAAAAAAATATTTATTTAAAAATTTTCTAAATAGAAACAAGTTTCAAGCGGAATCCTTCTATAAATACGGTTCAGCTAATGGCATGGTCAAATCGTTAAACAACAAACATAAAACGTAGACAGAATTTTGTAAAAAATAATACAAATAAAAAAGTTATAAACCCTTTAGGGCTTTAAAACGAACATACATACATAAATATTTAATATCACATTTAGGAATATGATAAAATGAACCTTTTTCCATAAATTAAGTTGTTTTTTTTGGGCCAAGGTGCAACCAAAAAGCCGGTTTTTGTTTTCTTAAAATTATACTACCTGAATTGTTAAA
This sequence comes from Platyura marginata, assembly GCA_026745375.1. NCBI lineage: Eukaryota > Metazoa > Arthropoda > Insecta > Diptera > Keroplatidae > Platyura > Platyura marginata. Next base: position 261,255 of record JANSTT010000008.1, read on the forward strand.
GATGATGATCAGATTTTACAGAAAATACAAATAAAAAAGAAATTCAGTAGATTTGCACAGCGTTTTTTTTTGGTTCTTTTGGAATCGATGCATACGAACACGTTCTCGTTCATTCTTTATGTAAGATTTTTGTTTTATTTAAGAAATTGTTATTTTTTTGTTATGGTGGTGTGGTGGTTATATGCAGTTATTTAACGCAACTTACGTTGCTTGACTACGTTTTATATAAACAGGTACGAATATTTTATTTCATCATCCATGCTTGCAATCTTAAGTCATAAGTACGTAAGTAAGTATATAAGAGAAAAAACAAAAATAACTTCCTTATATACAAATAACCAATTACATATTAGATGTGATAGTACTGGTAGTCTACCAAAATATAATAATAATTGTTCGTTAATGTTTCGTTTGCGTAAGAACTAAGCCCTTTAGTTCATTCGTAATGGGTCTCTTTTAAAATCACCAACATTTTGGTAGTAGATCGATATGAAACGGAACATAAATGTTTTTTATTGAAGCGAATTGAGAAAAATAGAAAAATTAAGTCTTTCCAAATGAACAACTTCACAGTGAAAAATATGAACGCAGAATTACGGACTTAATTTATAGGGACTTGCGGCGAATAACCTCCCATACCATTTTCTTTTATATTTATTTTCTATTTTCGATTTTGTCTCGTAATTTTATTTTTATTTGTCTGGCAAAAACAATCTCTCTGAATCAGAAAACTTTAAATAAAGAAAATTCTTTCTTGCAATTTCGTAATGATATCGAATATTTATATGTATAAATGTCCCCCTTTCTTATGAATGTATTTATATAAAAACTATTTTCTTATGTGCTCTAATAAATACATATTGTGCTTGTCAACGTTTTACTTATTTATTTATATTGAGACATCTCTAAAATTAATTTATAATCTGCCGTATAGAAAATGATCTACATACGTCACACTAAGTATACGCATAACATAGAAAAGTTGAATGACTTTTTATTGAACAAAATTTAAGTATTTCTAGAAATAAATTTGCATTCATATATGTGTGATACATACCTCTGGATATATCTATAGGAATGTATCTCTACACTGTATACAAATTTGCCACTCTGATGCATCACCGTCATTGAACCTATTTTTGGGGTATTCTACTTTTAAAACTATTTCGTTTGAAGTTTTCACCAAATAATTACAGTAAATGATTAAAATTATGTATTTCTATTCGTATACTTACGCATCATCCTTTATATACAATGTATACTGTACATTGTAAATACATACATATAGCTTTGCCTTCATTCTTATTTATTATTAATAGCTACTTCCAAACCGTCTTTAATCATTTTCAAATAAATAAAAGTGCGTACTTGAAGTATAATTTATTAAATCGGATTTTTATCACAAAAAAAACAGTAAATATTATAAATAATTTCATTAAGATTCATTAAATTTCCTTTTAATAGGAGAGTACAATATTAAAGTGGGGAAGTTGTATGTATATATATTTTGTGATTTATTCAATTGTAGGTATTGAAATTTTACTGGACATAAATGGGAAAAAATATTTCCATTTGAATATTTGCAACTACAGTAGTCATGGTTCTGTTCTTTTGCCTAATAACAATATCTTTTCCTCTCCTCCAACACGTACTTTTCTCACAATCCTTAATAAACTTTGGCGACTTCTAAATGTCAGTTTCAAACTATGTACTCTGTTATCGTCCAGTTACGGTGATAACCACCTTTTTCGTTAGGCACCCTGATCTTCGACTTTAATATCTGAAAATATCTTTGTTCTTTTTATTCTTGTATACAAATACGTTTTGTTCCATTTGTACTTTCGTTTAAAATCAGATAATTAACATTCTGACATGCACCAGTTCTTAAAATCGAAAATGACTATTAGGCTGAAATTAGCGTAGAAATAATATACATACATGTATGGATTTGGAAATTCTTAGATGGTTTTGTATCTTAATAGTTTACTGAAGATGAATTTATCTTTTTTACAGTACTTATCTATCTACCCTTTTATTTAACCTGACTTTAAGAAAAAAATTGAAATAAAATATTTATTAACAAACAGTGGCGATTCTATAAAAATAACAAATGAGATACTTTCCCTTCTAACCACTCTCTCTCTCTATACACATTTATATTGAATTTATTCATTTTACCAGTAATGAAAATAAATAATTCCATAATTAAAATTGATTTTAGTTTAATAGACATTAAAGTCATTACAACGTTTAGCATTTCACATAAAGATAACGAATACCTTACCTACATACTACTTTTACATTAAAGATTGTGTGGAATAGACATTTTATTAGGCTTTTCTTTGACATGTTCACTGATAGGTAAAGAGGTGATTTAATATGTTGTGTTGACTGTTGATTTGGAATTTTTTCTGTTTTGATATAAATAACTATCAAAATGCCAACGCAAATTATATCTGTTTTGCCACACATAGGAAGACAATTTTTGATGACATTTTCAAAATGTTGCGTTATTATATTCTAAATGGCAATTTAATTTGATATTTTGCGTTTTGATATTTACATTACAATTAAATAATTTATAATACACAACATCAAAAACCTTTGAAATAAATAACAAAAAATATATTTTGCAATATTTTAATAATAAAGATGGACAATACTTACATACATATCTATATAATTACTTATTAACAATATAATTGTACGAATAATGTATGTACAATACATACATACAAAATAGCGTAGGATGAGGTCATTTAGTTATGAATTTTATTACAATGATGACACGGTTATGATAATCTCTTTATGTACATTGAGTTCAATTATTATTGTCTCGGTCTCGGTATGCGGTAAATCCAATTAAGAAAATGGCATACAAATTTTAAAGTAAGCAGGTCCAGGGTGAGGTGTACCTATAAACTACTACGACATTCTTTGGGTCAGTAATGAAGTGAAAACTAAGGAATTCTAATTAAATACGGAAAATGAGGAAGTCTTTGCGACATTATTTAACCAAATGATACCCCCTCGGTTCTGGGATTTCCAAATGGTATGACAAAACCATGATTATTGTGATGTCAAACACATGAAAATAAGTCAGTTTTAGATAATTATTCTATATTTTCATGTGTGTGGGCCGCTATTTTGTGGGATTTTGTGAACACTATTCTTCTAGCTAATTTTGGTATTCATTATCATTATCAAATCATTTTATTCATTTTTCACTTTATTTTTTACATGATTATCCTAAAAGAATATAAAAATTATATCATCTTGTTATCCTATTAACCTGAATATACTTATATCAATAAATTCCCACTTCCCTTTGGAAAGTAGTTGGACACATGAAAATCCATTGATGATGGGTCTGTTGGGCAACACTTATTTACTCTTATGAATTTAAAAAAAATAACACCTTTGTGAAAATATGTACTATGTTAGTGGCATGATTTATATTTATACTTACTACATAATTTATATATACCTATGTACATAGTGTGTATAAGACGAAACACTATAAATACAATGTAAATATTCTACCATAATGAGTGACTCCCATTTTCAGCAACGTTCAAATTTGCTTCGATAAGCTTATTATCCATCGATTGATTATGCCTTTAGAAGAAGAACATTTTCTCTTTTATTTGATTTATTTTCACCGCATTATTGTACCGCTCTCAAAATTGGAACGCTCACAGTAAGTATAACTATACTAACATAGAAGTCATAGAACATTGATTATGTTTGTACAATCGACAGATATATACGTATACCTACTTATTCCGACAAACGACATATAGGCAAAATCATATATGTAAATACTGTATTAGGTGTGATAATAAACCTGGGAGCAATACTCATCCTGACAATATAGATAGGACATGTTATACAATTGGATGTCATTGTCACATCACCCGTGAAAATAAGAAAAATAAAATATTTAATTTAATTTCGTTTACTTACATATATACATATACTATATATATGTATTGTATATGAATGTATAGACATAATAGTAGACACGTCATATGCGACCCTAAATCATTCCATTCAAATGGAATAAATTAACTCACCCTTTAAAGAAAATATTGTAGAACAAAAACTAACATATCCCAACAAAAATAATGGCAAGGAAAAGCTCAGCACGAGTTTGTTGTATAGCGGAGAGTCAGCCATATCGCAAACCGGCTGAAAGGAATGAGATCGCGTGCCAAATATTATTGTATTGATCCACAGATTTTCGGCATAGCAATGCGCATGCGGGTCAAATGGAAAACAAAATTAATTGCGTTTTTCATGGAAATTGAAAATGGTGATTCGTCATTTGAAAATAAATAAATTTTTACTTGAAGAGGAAGAAAAAAAAAAATCTGTATTTACTTATAATATTCCAAACAAATCTAATTAACGTTTTTGCGGACGCTGTTTAAATTTGAGACTGGGATACGATTAAAATACTAAATTTATAGTCAAAACAAAAATGGCGTCGTTCAGCCGGAAATCATTGCCATCATGCTGTTCTTGTAAACCTTGTCTGATGAAATGTTTATTTTGTTTGAAGGTACCCGAGTAAAGTTTCAGAGCGCACACTTTCGTATTATAATTTTTTGGAAAATTCTATAAAATTATCTCGCAAATTCTGTGTATCCAACGAATTGGAAAGAAATTACGCACGCATATTGGAAACAGTTTAATTGGTGTGAAATATGACGTAGTCAAATGTATGGAACTGTAAATTGGAATTTTTTCAAAATAAGTATGTTATTTGAATTTCATTCGATAATGAAGTATAAATTCTCTATACTCGTATGTATGTATGTAATAATAAGAAACAATATACCTAATAGCTCCACTACTATCCACCTGCAATAAAACAAAAATCTCGCTTCGATCAAAGGCGTAGACCAGTTTAGTTTATGATTGTGAGACATCGTAAAACAGGTGACAGTAGGTCTGGAGATTTTTTTTGTCATTGTTAAATCGGATAAATTGAAAATATTCAAATTTTATGCTAAGTAGAAATATTGTAGTTTTAATTTATGTGTTCTAATGAGCCTAAAATGGTTAGATCGGATGCGAGTTAATTTTAAATTTGTTTTGTTTTTGGAACTGTTTATACATAAGTTAAAACAGTAAATTTGCGAAATATACATTTCTACATATCGTTTATAAGGATAAGATCATCATTAATGAGAGGCTAATCCGATATTAATGTAAAATTGATATTAAATTCCAAATCGTATACCCATGAATGGCGAGAGGTTATGTTCCAATTTTTTAACTGGCACACATTTGTGTTGTAACAAATTTCGAAGAATCTTTTGAGAAATCAGTTGTTTGTTTCTTTAGACTAACTACTTAAAAATAGTATCAAAGATTATAAGTTTTTGGCCTTCTACGATCGATTAGTAACCTGTTTTATATATATATTTTTTTTTTGTAGAACGACGGCCAAATTTAAAGGCATCAAAATGTTTATGCAAAGATTGTGGTTTTAAAGAAAATGGCCATTGGGCAGTCTTTTTACATTTATTTAAAAATTTATATTAACTATATAAGTACTTTTAGATTTTAATCCTATTCTGAGTGATTTGTAATTCAATAATAAATTAACCATTCTTTAAAATATATCCTTAGAAAAGTCGATGTCCTCAACAAAAGATTTTCATTTCATCTTCTTTCAAAGAAATATGTTTTTGATACAATCGATATCAGCTATGTATGTACCATACAATGTATATTGAACATGTTGATATAAAAACTACGTATTCTACATTCATCCTGCCAATTCGTCATCATTACTATCATGGCAGTCCGGTCGATTCCGATAAGAAGAGAAATTCTTTTGTTTGGCGTCTCCCATACCCATTTCGTTGGGTTTATCGATTTTAAAATTTACATTTTACAAATTCATATGATAAATTAGGCTAAAAATGTATTTAGCCAAAAAGTATCGACTAATCATCGTAATATAATTAATTTTCCTATCAATTCCAATGAACTGAGAGTCATGAGTGAAAAGTTCAAGGCAGTATCATAATAAATACTGCAATAACATAAACATTCAAGAATTATTAATAAACAAATCTTGGTATTTTAGTATACAACTAATTTGTAAGATTTAAATTTAAAGGATACAATGTAAAAACAAATCTACTTACTGGCATTCATTCATAATTTCTTCTTGACTTCGAACCTGAACAGGAGCCAACTCTTCTACAGATTGTTCATAGTTTCCAAAACATTTTGTAATTTTCTCATCAAATGTATTCACTAAATCCTCCAAACTGCCAGTAAATGCTTCCGTAAAATTATCCACATGATTTTCTTTAACGACACTTGTCGTATTACGATTTGGGGACCCCTTCTTTAAACCGCCGTCTATGGCAATACAATTATCCTTGATTGCCTCTTCGAGAATAAGGATTTGTTGGTTGTCTGTTTCTTTAATATTTAAATTCAGTGTATCACTAATTGCGGCCTTTAGGGACATATTTGATGATTGATAGTCAACAGGACCCCATTCGTCGGTTTCCTCGAATTGGGCCAGGGGGGCCTCAAATTTGAGCTCGGCCATTTTGTTGGCGAGGTCCCGCATGGCAAACTGGACACAACTTATTAAATAAACACTTCCCTCCACACTAGATATCCCCCGATTTGTGGACCAAATCGGGTGGATCCTATCTCTCTTTTTCAATTTTTCTTTTAAAGCCCACAAACAACTTGATTTATCAATACTTCTATTATACAACACACTTTCCGACTATTCAACTATGTTAATACTAAACTCAGCGACGGTCGCAAAGTAACTGAAGTACTGAGAGAATTTCCCATTTGACACAAAAATCGATTTGGATGGACCGTATGAGAGTGGAAAAGAGTCGAAGTAGGAATGTTTTAAAGCAAAAACGAAATAGAAATAGTAAATAGAGAAAAAAAGAAAGCAGTGCTATCGTTTTTACTTCTCTCCTGTAAGAGTTTCAATTATACAATTTCACCTTAGAGGGTTGCCACATTTTATTTTGATGCAGTTTTCAAAACGCTTCCGAAAATATCGGTTTTTTTTTTGTAAAATTTGAACGTGGTGAACAATCAAAGTAGCGTTTTTGTGTGCCCGTGGCAACTGATATTGAAAATGGGGTAAAATCCTTCAATGCATTCTACATACAATTTTTTTTTTAAATGAACGTATTTTCTCGCATAAAACAACAAAATTTCGAAAAAATTATAAAAATTATTTTTTATGTACCAGGGTTTTTTCGACTTTATTTCTTTTATCCTACTAAATTTACAACAATTTAAGTAGGGAAGGAAGAAGATCAATTTTGTAAATTTTTTAGACATTTCTAAAACCTTTCACATGTTTAGTTCGATACAAACCCCATCTCTTGTCAAGATTTCATAACCTAAATGTTACTAATGACTAATGACTCTATACCTAACCTCTTTTTATTGTGGCAGCATCAATATTATTAAAAAATTTCTTTCAAATCTCCAGCAAGAAAATCTCCGCAAAAATGATTTTTCTTTCAATTTTGCATCAGAAAATGCACTAAATCTTATTATTGATTACAATATAAAACTGAAAAGGGGATGCTGCCTCCTCAGTGGACCACTTGTACTGTATGCCTAAATCGGATATAAAAAATATTGAAACATATTTTAAATATATATATTCGAAAAGCGAGAGATTATATCTTTATTTTGCACTCAATTTTATAGTTGTACAGTAAATCCTTGATTTTTAAAAAATGTTCAAAATACTACAATTCATTTTTCGCTATGAATGGTTACTTTTAAAATAATAGGCAATTTAGTTTAAATTAGATGACAATTTACTGTAAAACTCTGAGAGGGACATGTGGATTGGAAATAAATGTGTGTTAGAGCGAGAAAAACATTTTATTGGTGGCCACTGCTGTTGTCAAAATAAAATAAATAAATCATTTTTTGAGTGCTTTTTGAAGTTTTTTTAATTAAAAATTGCTGAAAATTGTTATCCTCCTCCATAATTAGATCGAGTACTTTTCGTTGTTGGTAATTGAGAGTATTTGGGGATTTGGTAAAGCATCCAGGTACCCAAATACAGCACATCCAGTATTTAAAAATGTCTTTCAAAAGTGGTACAAGAAAATCTCTCGGGAAAAAATGATTTTTCTTTAAATTTTTATCTAGAAAATGTGTTAAATGTGTTAAATGTGATTAATTAATGTTTACAATTTAGAATATCATCCGTAATATCTGCATGCACATGAATTTTTCACGAAATGTTGTTTTTTAATTAGAAATCGTAGTTGGTAAGTTTAATGGGTGAAAGATGACGGATTTTATTGATAAATTACTGAAGACTATGTCGACAAAATTCAATGAGGGAACACAAGTAATTGATGTAAATTTAGCTGAAGATAAAACATTGAAGTGGAGAGGTTTGCTTAATAATAAATTTGCATCGGGAAATCGTCGAAAAGAAGTTAGTGGAAAGGCTTCAAAAGGAAAATCCCCTCTATCACCAGGTGAGGTATTCTTCAAGGGCTATTGTATGATCTAAATTGTCTAGATAGTGTGCGCTGCCTAGTAACCAAAATCATAATTTTTTTTTATTGCTTTCTAATAATAGAATAATTGTGTCTGTATTTAATGACTTACATCTTCTTTGTTAGATACATTTCCACGGCCGAACATTGATAACAAAAAGGTGGCCACTGATAAGAAAATGAATAATAAAATTGATAAGCCGAAACGAGTATTGCGAAGAAAACAAATTGATCATGAAGAGAAAAAAATTGTACAACCGAAAAAGAAACGACGTCAAGAAAAAAATGATTCAATTCAAGAACCTGAGAGTTCTGTTGAAAGTGATGGTTCAATAAAATCACGATATAGCAGTCGAACCAAAAAACAAATAACATCGACAGATGTTACAGCTAATCCATCACAAATTGTAGAAACTAATAAGGATAGTGATAGAATTAATCAATTAGATGTTAAAATAGAACAAAAATCAAATCAAAAACCAAATAGTTCCGAAGAAAAATCACAAAAATTACGAAGAAGTGAGAGAACTCAGAGCATTTTAGTAGAACAAGAAACCCCATCGATTACAGAATCTCCAATCGAATGTACATCGAAAGATGTTGATACGAAAGGGGATGCATACGAATATCGTTCGGAAGAGTCAACTGAACGACTAAAGAAGAGTAATAAGAAAAGTGACAATAATAAGTCTGATGAAAATAAGTATAAAGATCCTGAAATATCTAGAGAAATGCCGAAAGAAAATGAATTTAAGAAGGAAGCAGCCAAACAAATCAATAAAACTACAGCAACTAACGAATTAAATTCGCCAGTAGCAATTTACATTTCTAAGTCTGAGAATGAAACAACCGATACAAAAAAACAATCAAAAATTGTTGAAGCAACTCTCGCCGAAGTTACTCCAAAAATATTACCAGTTGTCATAACGGAAATCAAAGTACCAAAGAAGCGTGGCAGAAAACCAGGCACAAAACTAAAACCAAAAAACAATTCGACAGGTATAAATAAAAAAATAGAAAATGTTCCAGTAAAAAAGTCTCCCAGGCTTTCGAAGGATAATAACGATAGCGTACTTGCGTCGGCCATTGCACGAAGAGAAAAGATAAATGAACAAGTTAGTAGTTAATTATTCGTTGTGTTATTTACATCTCTACATTTAATTCTATTTTTTTTTCAGGCAGCACCACAGCAACGTTTATCCCGTCGTATAAAACCAACCGCAAAAATATTAGCAAATGAAGAGCTACGCTATGGCTTTGAGTTACAGAATAATGCACGCCTCAGTATGAGTAGTGATAATTTAGATAAAACGCCGGAACGTAGTCCTAAGCAAGATACCCAATTAACAGATGATAGAAAAAGTGAAATCAACGCTCAGAAAGAAGTTGAAAATGTGATTGAAGAAGATATACCACAAAAAGTTTCCAATCGACCACCAGAAAAATTTAACACTGTTAAACGAGTTTTATTTGGAAAAGATAGGCCAATCACTGCAGATAATTTAGATAGCCTTCGTCCGCCTCGTCGACCATGCCCAGATCCGGTAGAATTTTTGAATGAAATTAAATTGGCCAAAATAAATCTTCATCGTTCGCCCGAAGATAACAAAAAGCTTAACGTAAAGCAAAAGCGACGTTTATTTAAGCTCAAAGAGAAACATTTAAATAAATTAGGTTTGCAGAAAAATTCAAAATCCTATAATGATTCCTCACTGGAATCAAGTGATTCCGATGATGTTGAAGAATTTGTGCCTAATAAAAAAGTCAATGTTGGTCGACCGAGTGTAACGTTGCGTATACGTGGTCAACGTGAAGTAATTGTTGAAAAATCTATGAAACAAAAGAGTGTGGAAATAACATCAAAGAAACTAACCGAATCGATACAGATACCAGATGCGGAAACAAAACCAATGCCTCAGACTGTAGAAGAACCTAAAGAAGCATTTCGTAACCATGAAAATAGTTTACTTTTAAGTACTAAACATAAAATAAGCGAAAACCATACATCATGCAGAACTGTTACATTGTCACCTGTTCAAATAAAGCCCGAATCACTTGCAACAATTTGTTTGTGTACCAAATCATCAAAATACTATACACAAAAAACACTTGAGACCACATACTGTCGTGCAATCGATGAAATCGAAACAAAACATGTGGGGTGTTGCAATGAATTATCAGGTGAACTTTTGAATTTGCTACGACCCAGTGTACGTGTAAGTTATATGATTCTGTGCGATGATCACAAACAACGACTTGCTGCACACAATAGCTGCGCTGGATGTGGTATTTTTTGTACTCAGGGACGTTTTATTGTGTGCAGTGAAAATCATATTTTCCATCGTGATTGTGCAAGAAAATTCATTTTAAATGCACCATTCGATCCACAAAATCCGGACTTTTCATTTCCGACACTTGTCCTAAAGTGTCCTCATTGTGGCATTGATGCGCCCGAATTTGAAAGTATCATCACAATGAAATGTCGTGCAGTGCCCGTTTTTATGCCTAGCCAAAGACTTTATATGAAACCAGCTAAAATGAGCATTGATTTACATAGTTTTAACAAAAGTGTGCCAAAAAATTGTACATTTCTGTTGGAATTGGAAAAGTTGATACCAGAATCGGTAGTTGATTTGGTGGTGAAGGCTCAAAATAATTTTCCATTTTCACGAGATTTAGCCTATACAGGGAGCGATATATTTTGTGCCATACAAAAAAATGATATTGATCGAGTAGCTGAAATTATTGGTAATAATAATAATAGTTAAAAACTTAAATTTTCATTTGCAATTTATCTCTATTTATAGCTAGTGGCTTTGATATAACAACTAAATTGACACAATTTTACGATGGTACATCTTTGCATTTAGTTTCGAACATTGGCAACGTTAACATGACATATCTGATCTTAAGTAGAGCCCAGTCGGTTGAGTTCTTAAATATTTTGGATACAAATTTACGTACCGCCCTAATGTATGCCGTTATTGCTGAGCAAAATGATATTTTGAAATTGCTTGTGCAATGTGGTGCCGATGTTACATTAAAGGTGAGTTCATTCAATAATTTTGATGTTTAAAAGATAGAGATCTACTTTATTTACATACCGCACACCAGATAAATAAAAAAAATCCGATAATACATATAACGTCCTCCTAGGCAATTACATGTAGTTTGGTTTTGTATTACTATTTATTATTGTATTAATGATAATTGTAATTTGAATTAAATTAATTTTGCTATTTGCCACCGTCCTATTTTGTTGCTACCGTCTCTGTCCTTCTCAATATCCGAGATAAAAAAAACCAGTTTATAAAAGATTAAGAAAGTCATTGTGAAGTGAACATGTGTGCTCGACAATAAATATTAACCAAAAATAAAAAAACTACCCAAGGAAATGCTGCCATCAAGACGTGGAAGAAAAACCTGCAAACCTTGGAACTTTATAATCCACATTTTTGTAAAGAAATCATGTAAGTAGTGGCCGCGAGCCAGGTCACTATTACATTACATACAATTACATTACAAAAAAAAATAATGACCTCTGTCGATTTGTTGATTGATTGATTTTTTGATTGATTTTTTGATTGATAGATAATTCATTGATTTAGTTGACAATACAATTCAGTTGAATAAATGACATCGCTCTTCCCCCCTTAAGCCGAAGATATTAAAAAAAAAAGTAGAAAATTAAATTTAACGATTAACGTTTAATCACCTTTACAATGCGATAAAACAAAATCCTAAAATCTGAAATATTATAGGGACCCGATGGAATGACAGCACTTCATTTAGCTGCGAAAACAGGCAACATTATAGCGTCACAAATAATTTTGTCAAATTTTCGACAAATGGCAAGCGCCCACAAATACGAATCGTTTCTAAATGCTATTGACGATGGTGGTTGGACGGCAATGGTATGGGCAGCCGAAATTGGTCATTCCGATTTGGTAACCTATTTCGTAAATTGTGGTTCGGAAACAAATATTTGTGATGCCGAAAATAATACAGCACTTCATTGGGCTACACTATCAAATAGTATTGAAACGGTTGTGCCATTGCTGCAAAGTGATTGTGATTTCAATTTACAAAATATTAATGGTGATACTCCATTGTAAGTAAATTTTGTTGTTCATTTTCGAGACAATGATGAATGAAAACGAACGATTTTCCAGACACATATCATGTCGAAACTCTAATACACGTATTTGTTTAATGCTACTGGTTCGTGGTGCCAGTTTAGATATCAAAAATGTGGCCGGTGAACTGCCATACGATTGCATCCCAAATGAAGGAAGTCAATGTGCCAGAGCGGTTTTGTTCAATTTGAAGATAAGAAAATCGGCACGTTTTGGTGAACGGAACATAATATGCCAGTATGTAAATTCTCAATTGAAAAGTGTTCTCATCAAATTTGATATTTTTCCTTTTATTCTAGAGATATATCTAATGGGCGAGAAATGTTTCCGGTGAAAGTCATAAAAGACACAACATTTACCGATTCTATGGATGATGACATCGATGATCAATCATTATTGCCAGATTTTAAATATATCACAAAGACAATTTTGTTACAGAATTCTATTCAAATTGATAGAAGAATATCACAGATGAGAATATGTTTATGTTCAGATAAGTAAGATGTTCATACAAACTATGTCACAAGTAAGGCAAGTACCTCTCACTAATGTGTCTTCAAATTATTTCAGTTGTACCACTCAATCGTGCCAGTGCAGCGAAATATCCGTACAAAATTGGTACAATGCAGATGGTCGTTTAAATGGTGACTTCAACTATCATGACCCAGCTATGATTTTCGAATGCAATGATGTTTGTGGTTGCAATAAATTACTGTGCAAAAATCGTGTTGTTCAAAATGGTACCAAAATTCCGTTGCAAATTTTTGAATGTCAAAACAAAATCAAAGGATGGGGTGTCGTTAGTTTGACGAAAATTTTAAAAGGAACCTTTGTCGCCGAGTATACCGGTGAAATACTAACCGATGTCGAGGCTGATCGGCGTACAGATGATAGTTATTTTTTCGATCTGGGTGCATCAGAGGTTAGTTGATACAACTTTAAATTGAAAATTGAGAACTGAGATTTATAAAATGGTTATTTTTAGCATTGTATCGATGCAAATTACTATGGAAATGTGAGCCGGTTTTTTAATCATTCATGTGACCCAAACATTGTTCCTATTCGAGTTTATTTTGAACACCAGGATTTGAGATTTCCAAAAATTGCCTTTTTCGCATCGCAGGACATTGAAATTGGCCATGAAATAACGTAATTGTCTAATAATCAACAATAAGAGTTTATTTTTATTTTATTTACATCTCAGATTTGATTATGGTGAGAAATTTTGGCTAGTCAAGTACAAATCATTTTCCTGCCAGTGCGGTGTGCAAAAATGCCGTTATTCGGACGCTACTATAAACAAGACTTTAGATGAATACAACCAAAGAAACAACAATAACACCAGACCTAGCAATTGATAAGATTAATAAGAATTTATTTAATCCGATAAATAATTTTTTTTATTTATTTAAGTTTTTTCTCCCCTCTGTATTAAGAATTTTTTTCGGCTTGCCGGTGCTGCCATAATATTATTTAAAGACTGTAGTTATAGTTCAATTTATTGCAATTTTTTGTGGCTAAACAACAATTATTGAGTGATTAAAAAGACAAAAGCAATGCGTTGTATTTGATTTCTTAAATGTATCCAGGAGATTAAACTAGGTATACATTTCAGTTGAAGATCAACAAGAATTTACAACTTTTCCTGAAAATGACAGAATATCGAAAAACTAATAGCGCCGATAAAACGGCCGTCCGCGAAAACACCCAAATCCAAATTTTCAGAAAAATATCTCGGCAAAATACGGATTTTATAAATTTGCAGTTCAAAACGGTACATGCAGCGCCATCTCTGGATTGAGTTACCTGCTACCATTTATGAACTCCTGTTCCGATTTGGTATTTTTTCGAAATTTTTCAAATTTTGTCGTCATTTTCGTGGGGCATCGTTTGGTAAAATTTTTTGAAAAATTACGAAAAAATACCAAATTGAAACAGGAGTTCATAAATGCAAGATGGGGTTGAATTTCATGCGGGCGGCCATGTATTAATTTGATCAACTATCGCTGGTCCAATAATCATTTGACTTTCGTTGTCAAGAAATAAAATTCTTTAATTGAAAAGAGACAGAGAACAATAACGAATTATTTTAAGTGAAAGAGAATTCATTTATTTCAATAAAATTGTGTTTTTTTTTTACATTTTCTTATTATTTTTTCTTCTTCTTATAATGCTTATAAATAATGCGCAATACGATTTTTCGCTTTTTTAAATTTCATTTTGTTTTTATTATTTATTTATTATTATTTTTAATGCTGTATGCAAAATTGATAAATGTATTAATGTTAATATTATTTTTAATTATTGTTGGCTTTCTTAAATCTTAAATTCTTAGAACGTTTAATTAAAATGGTTGAATGAATTTTTCTTTTAGCGCAATTCTTTTAATGGGGGGAAAAAATGTAATAATAAATATTATTATTTGATTTTATGCTTTTTAAAATAAGTAATTATTTTTTTAAATTTTGATTTGTACAAATTGTTTGCATTATTTTGTCTTATAAAACATTTATAGAGAATAATTTTCTCATCCATCAAATTTCTCGAAGTAATGAGAAATCATTGGAAACGATTCATATCAATTTGTTTGACATGCGACATCAATTCATCAAATCATCAAATCATCAAATCATTTTAAGCTATTTGTACAAATCATCATAAAAGAATAAATAAATGATAATGCAAAGAAAGAAAACTTTAACTATAGAACAGTTAAATTACAACTACTAATTGTATATTTATTAAATATATATTGCTCTAGCATGAAAAACATTTCATAATTAGTAGTTTCGCAAGCATTTTGTTTGTTTGTTTTTTTTTTTTAATTTTGGTGTGGCTCGAAATTATATTTTTTAAATATTAATAATAAGTGGTTTTCTAAATCAAAACTATACAGGGTGATTTCCGAAAAGTGTACTATAGCAAACATTGTGTTAGAAGAGATCAAGGAGAAAATGTTTTGTAGGCTTACTCTTGAAAACGAAAGGCGCATTGTGTCTTCCACTACAAGAATTCACTAAATGTTTAAGTTTAGAGGCGAATTCGACCGCAATTTAGTAGTCGTATTCACGTCGTCGACAATTTTCATCATGTATTGACAATGACTAATACGATATTTTCTATGGTACACTTTTCGGAAAACATCCTGTATATTCATATATTTAGTATAAAATTTAAAATGATAGAGAAAAATCTTTATATCTACTCGGTTCGGTTCCGTTGATCTCATCAGAAGAAATTTATCACATTTTTATTTGTAATAATCCTAGAAACTAATTATTTTTTATTTATTTATTTTTTTTTTTTTATTTTCTATCTACACTATTTTTGTGTTGTAATGCTTCTTTGTATTTTCAATGACATGTAAGTTTTTAAATATATTGCATAATTTTATTGAGCAAAATTAATTATTTGTATGTTTTGTGTGTTAAAATGTAGTAAATAGTTAGTATGAGTGTAACAACAATACAAGTTCCGTTAACATTTATAGCAAAACTAATCGGTATCTAAACTTTGTAGTCTTGCCCGTTCGTCACTGGCTGTAACTTCACCAAAAAGTCTCCCAAACACTGAATTGCCATACTTTTATCTGAATAAAACCGATTTTACCAATTTCTAAACTAAACAATGTTATTTTAATAATTAAATATTTTTTAAATCATTTTGCTTAGACATTTAATAAGTATTTATGATTGTATAAGAATAAGTAGAAGAATAAAATTGCCTGAAAAACAAAATTTCTTTTTTTGTATACATAGCATGCATGCCACAAAATTATTATTTTTCTTTCTGTTTTTATGATAAATGGGGGTTCTTCTTCTTTTATTATTAACTTAAAACAAAAACATTGTTGATTGTAATTAAATTGTCTATTGTCTTATTTAAAATGACTGTCAATTTGCATTTAAAATTACATTTAAGTAAATTACAATAAAATTTGTTAGATATGAAGCTAATTTAATCGCTTCTGTTCGCGCGTTTTACATATAAGGGTGTAACCCTATAAAAATCAACCTCAATTATTCATTATTCATTTATCGTAATATTTTTCACCCAAAAGAATACTTTAGATTAGAAGGTACAGTGGCGAAGCGTCAGATAAATCCTTCTTGTCTCACCAAAATACTTGAAAATATTTTTTCAACTGAGTATGTAGTACCTGGCATGTACAACAACAAGTGATGATTTCAAAAATATATCGATTTAAAAAATTCTTCACCAGAAAAAGGAATTTCTATTGATAAAATATTGCAATAAAGGGGGAAAGAGAAAACAACAAAAAGACGAATTTTTTTATAATGTTTTGAATATCATTCCACCCAACCCAAATACTCGTCAGCTCTTTTCAGAATAATTTAAATATCAAATGTTGCCCTAAATTTTTAATTTATTTTAACCATTGGAACCTACTTATGTACATATAATGTGGGTTTCCCATCGAATATGATCGAATATGATTGAATATGATCCGTCTTCTACATATTTAAATATTATGTATTTCAAATGCTGTAATATTTTTAATATTCGATTACATAATAATCTCTAAAAATCAACTAAGGCTCTTGCTACATATATACCGGCAAATTGACGAGTAATTCACTAATCTTTAAGACGCTACGAAATTGTGAACACTACATACGTTTAGTTAACGTAACTCTCAATTCCTTTATATATTTAATATAAGTTTTTTTTTAATATACCTAGAGTGCCTTTCTACAGTACATTATAAAGAAATTATTAATATTTTCGGAGAAATGATTAACACAAATAAATACATACCGCCGTTAAATTTTCAAAATATGCTAGGCGACATTTTTATCGTGTTCTCTTTCTATTATTATTTACTTGTATTTTAGCATTATTTCAACATTTTAAGGAATACTTTTTAAAAATATTGATGAAACAATTGAAATCCAATTTTTTCTAATATGTCGTCAAATTTGTGTTTCTTTCAAAACAACTGACAATCAAAATGAAACTCAAATTTTATTTATAACTCACAAAAGAAGTATTGCATGACTCCATTTTTTTTAAAAAAATATTTCTATTAAAATGACCCATTAAACTTTAACTTATTGACCTTGTATTGATCCTCCGATGTCCGATGAACACTTCTAGTAGGTAAAACAAAACAAACAAAAAAAAAAAAAACTGAAATTTGTCGCTTAGCGTATTAGTTATTCGGGACGATATGTTGGTATGCTAAGTATTATCATTATTAATATTACTTGTTTGGTTAAAAATAAATTAAAATAAATTAAGTATTCTTACAGTTCTTAGTTTTTCATTAAATTTAACACTAAAAGATGCACTTTTGGCCATACTAAAAATAATTTAAAAAAAAAATGTTTTATTGCAGTTTTTGCATGCATACAATTATATTGCAGTTGATATAAATTTTTAATTATTTATTGCATTTATTTCATATAATATAATATGGTGACGTAGTATTTATTGTTTTTGCCTAATAAGAAGCTAATAAGAAAATATATGTAATTGTATTAGGTATGTTGTGTTTGTGTTAGTGTGTAATATTATGTCATTTTACATAATTAATATGATTAATTGTAGAATTTAAATAAATTATCTAATAAGAGATTCAACAAAATCAATAAATTTTTT